>QOCX01000762.1:47538-72588 GCA_005959815.1 Sarcophaga bullata
TAAATTTAAATTAAGTTAGCCCTGCATCATATAAGGGCCCCTTTAAGGTTAAGAAACTATGACTTAAGAAACAGTAACAATATTAGATAAATGAAACAAATAAAGAACAAATAGTCCATAAGAATAGACTTTAAGTTATATAATAAATAAGTAAATAATAAATAGTAAATATATAATTGTAAACTAGATGAAAAACATATGGTAATAATAGAATTATTATTTAAAAAATTTCATATATAATAATTGTAATGTTGCGTAAAAGAATGTACATAATAGAAAAGTTATATGAACATTCTTACAAAGGGTGGAGGTACTTCCGGGTTCGGATAAGAAAAGATGGCGAATAAAAAATTAAAAAAAAAAAATATCAAAAAATTAATATCAGATAAATTTCCATTACCTAGAATTGATGACATTTTGGACCAACTCGGCAGAGCAAAATATTTTTCCTGCTTGGACTTAATGTCCGGCTTTCATCAAATTGGACTAGAAAAGAACTCCAGAGATTTAACATCATTCTCCACAAACAATGGTTCATATAGATTCACAAGACTTCCCTATGGTTTAAAAATAGCGCCGAATTATTTTCAAAGAATGATGACGCTTGCTTTTAGCGGCTTAAAGCCAGATCAGGCATTCCTGTATATGGATGACCTGGTCGTATTAGGATGTTCTGAGAAGCATATGCTTTCCAATTTAAGCGATGTCTTCAGTCTATGTCGCAAATTCAATCTGAAGCTACACCCTGAAAAATGTTAATTCTTCATGAGAGAAGTAACCTACCTTGGTCATAAGTGTACTGATAAAGGAATACTTCCAGATGACAGCAAATATTCGGTAATCAAAAACTACCCGACGCCTACCGACGCGGATAGTGCCGAAAGGTTTATCGCCTTTTGTAATTACTACCGAAGATTTATAAAAAATTTCTCTGAGTATTCCCGACAACTTACACGATTGTCCAGAAAAGGATTGCCATTTGAATGGACAAAGGATTGCGAACGTCCGTTTGGATATCTAAAGAAAGCATTAATTAGCCCAACTTTACTTCAATATCCTGATTTTACAAAGGAATTCTGCATCACAACGGACGCAAGTAAACACCCATGCGGTGCAGTCTTGACTCAGGAACACGAAGGTAAACACCTACCAGTGGCTTACGCTTCCAAGACATTTACCAAGGGAGAAAGCAACAAGTCTGCCATTGAGCAGGAATTAACTGCCATACACTGGGCTATAACACACTCCAGACCATATATATATGGAAAACACTTCTTGGTTCGAACCGACCATCCACCTCTTTCATACCTGTTTTCGATAAGAAATCCCAGTTCCAAATTAAGACACAGACACACTTATTTGTGACCTAACCAAATATTTGGTAACGATACCAGTAAAAGATAAATCGGCTAAGACAATCGCTAAAGTCCAATGAAGACGTCCATTTCGGACATGGGCACAGAATATAAAAACTCTATATTGATTGAACTTTGCAACCTATTGGAAATTGAAAAACTAACTTCATCAGCTCATCATCACCAGACATTAGGTACGATAGAAAGAAGTCATAGAACTTTTAATGAATACGTACGTTCATATATATCAGTAGATAAGGAATACAACACCATCAACTGTGCACAATTACTGCCCTTTTGAGTTGATTTTTAGTAGAATACCAAATAGTTTCAAGGATTTTAGTGAAGTAGATAGAGTTGCGCCACTATACAACGTGGATAACTATGCCAGAGGCAAAATATAGGTTAGAAATAGCGTTTAAAAGAGCTAAAAGTTTATTAGAAATAAATAAAACTAAACAAAAACTTCATTATGATAAGAATACGTTAGACTACTATAAATTTAAATTAAGTTAGATGCATCATATAAGGCCCCTTTAAGGTTAAGAAACTAGACTTAAGAAACAATGTAACAATATTAGATAAAGAAACAAATAAAGAACAAATAGTCCATAAGAATAGACTTAAGTTATATAATAAATAAGTAAAATAATAAAATAAGTAAAAATAATTGTAAACTAGTAATAAGAAACAATATGGTACATTAATTAGAATTAATTATTTAAAAAAAAAATTTCATATATAATAATTGTAATGTTGCGTAAAAGAATGTCCATAAAAGAAAAGTTATATGAACATTCTTACAAAGGGTGGAGGTGTAGCACGACCCTGCTTTCGCTTACGCCGGCACAAAGTAATGCATAACTAATGATCATTAACAACACAACGTATATGATTTATTAAATACCAAATAGCATACTTGACCTATTTTTAATTGTTGAACGTCACTGCTTTCATATTGTTGTTGTTGCTTGAGAATTATGCATTGTTTGTATTGTTGTGGCTGAGTATAACATCGGGATCGTGTTGCTGACCATTAACCGTTGATTGACAAACGCACAAACACAAACATTGCTATAGACTAGTATGTAAGTACTTTAATAAACACACATACATGTGTAATAGTCTTAAGATTTACATAGAATTAAGGGACTGATTTGAAATTGTCAAATCAGCCAAAATTTAGTATAAAAGAGGAAACAATTCCCAAACCTAGATCAATAATTAATAAACCATCTGAGCTCCTAGTTGAGCAAAGTAAAATAAAATAAAAGAAAAAAATTAAAATTCTTTTAATTTTTACACTACAGTAAATTGTTAGCCATAGCGATGACGCTAAAGACAAAATTCATTTAATACATTTAAATGCCTTAAAATTTTTGTAGTTGAGCAATAAAATCATTACCTATTTTTTTTTAAGTGGATTATAGTGTTTTCATACCAAAAGTTTAAACCTGATTTTAGCATTAAAACCATAAACAGCTGATTTATTAAATCTGGTTTTAACATGCATGACATTTATGACTGTGCACAGCTGTTTTTGTTTAAGAAAAAATAAAAAGTAAGAAATGAACAACAAATTAAAAATTATTCTAAATATTGTAAAAGAATACTTTAAAATAGTGGATCTATATATAAAAAGTGAAGATATGCTTGGAAATCAAACAGTTTTTTTACTGGCTTTCTGTATTTTTATATTTATTTTGCTTTTTTTCCAGCTGTTTTCAACATTTCAATGTTGGTAGCTCTGATTTAGTACATCGAAAACAAGGTTGTATTTTATAAAACCTACTTAAAACCGATTCGAAAAAGGTTTTAAGATTATTTTAACACAATAATTTTGTATGGCAAATAATTTTGTATGGTATATTTGGTTTTAACGTTAAAACCAACTTTTGCGTTAAAACCACTCGATGTTAAAACAATATTATATATAAGTTCTATACAACGTGCTATTGCTTCACCAACCTATTTTACATAACCTTGAGTGTGCTTCATAAAACATAACCTTGGGTGTGCTTCATAGAACATAATATTCTGTAATATATCTTCGTAAAATTTTTGTCAATTTTCCGTGAAAATTTGACCTGAAAATGACATTGCATTACCAACTTCATGCTTAATATAACCTCGAAAGAATCCAGGTGAAAGAGTTGTTTATAAAGGTGCCGATCTCTTTCCCCTACCTCCTACATTACTTTTTAATTTATTGAAAAGCATAATGTTGCATTTTCTCTCTTTAATGTATGTAAGCAAACATCTTAACCAACAAATTTAAGTCGAGCTTACTTGTAGACCTACTAGATACGAAATCCGCGACTTTATGTTTTATTTGAATTGTATGATTGCTTTTAATACGATTTAATAATTTAGCAACAATTAAATAATAAAGCGGACTTGTATGGAACTTTTTTTAATTCTCGATCCATCATCCAGAATGAACTGCTGGTAGTTTTCCTATTTTTACATTTGTTTGACAATTTACGATTTTTCGTCAGTTTGTTTTGTCACGTAGTCACGAGTTAATTAAGTCACGAGTCAATTCTTTTATATAACAAATTTTTTATAACAATTTTTAAATGAAATTTATAGTTTTCTTACCTAGGTTCAAGAAATCTGTTATAGTAAATATTTAAAAATATCACTTTTTTGCTTTTTACTGTGACGATTGACGTCTAAAGTAAGATTTGTTCAGTTATTTTTCACTGACAAGTGGACAGACACGGGAGTATATACCTTGCTGGTATTCGGCTGGACCCTATACCGTCGAAATGGTACAGGGTAGGAGTGGTCTTCATACCGAAGGCGGGAAGAAACTTACATCACACCTAAAGATTATAGACCCATAAGTCCCTCATCGTTCTTATTGAAGACCTTGGATATAGACATAGATCTACGGCAGACCATTAATGGGGATATGTTATCCGATGGACAACATGCGTACAGTAAGGGGAAGTCAGTTGAAACTGCCCTACAAACTGAAGGTCTGCCAGTGGGCATCTAGTCGAGGCTTGGGAGTCAATCCCGGAAAAAACAATTCGTTCATTGAGAATGAGTGCGCCGGAACTACTATTCAAGGATGAGGCGAATTTTCTGGTTATGAATAGAAAACTGACTGAATAATAGTTTTCATGATAAAATAAATCAAATCCAACGGGATTTGATATGTCGGAAGTTTTTATACGAAACCCTAGGTATTAAAATGAAAGATTAAATTAATATTATTGGCTATAGCTGGTTACCAGAAATGTGAAACAATACAACAATATTTAACAATATGCTAGCTACTGGTGCACATCCCGAAGATTTAAAGATTGCAAAAGTTGTACTACCGATACCTAAGACAACTAACGCTGTGAGAGTGCAAGATTTTAGGCCAATAACTTTACTTTCAATTATTGACAAAATCTTCGAGAAAATACTCCATAACCAACTCTCGTCATATTTTAGCGATAACAGCCTATTATATGAATGAAAAATGGTTTCAAAAAAGATCTGGTACAGAGAAAGCCGTTATAAATGTAATAAATAATATATGTAAAGGTTTATATGAAGGATTCAGTGGTGTGGCGGGTATTTTTTAAGAGCGCTAGCCTTGTTAAAAAGTTATCTGTGCAACAGAGAACAATATGTTGAAGTAAACAATCTCAAAAGTATGGAGTTCCGCAGGCCAGTGTATTGGGTCGATTACTATTTAATATATATATATATCTCAATGAGGTAAAAAATTGAAAACTTTTTGGTAAACTTTATATGTTTGCCGATGACATAAGTGTTTTTTATCCATAACAACATGAAACTTCTCTAAAAGTAAATGGATGGTAAACCTTTGCACGAAGTTCCCTCAACGAAATATCTCGGTGTGCATCTGCAAAGCAACTTATCATGGGATTTACATGTAAAATCTTTCAAATCAAAAATTGCTTCTGCTACTGGTTTGATTTATAAATTTAAAAACAAATTTGTTGTTGAAACTAAATTATTGATTTATCAAGCTTTAGTTCAGAGTCATATAAATTACTTAGCTATTGTGTATTCATGGAATAAAAGCAATGAGCTTAGATCACTTCAAAAATCTCAGACTAAAGCTTTAAAAAGAGTATTCAATCTGCCACCGACCTTTTCAACGTTACTGCTATATAAAGATCTATCACCAAAAATTCTTCCTATATATGGATTACACAAAATACAACTTTTACTGTTTGTTTATAAAACTATACACAATATTGGTCACCATACTATTCTATTTTCACGGAATCAACATAACTTTAATACAAGAAACGCGAATAATCCGAGTTTAAGCTTTTGCCGTTTGTAAAAAACTAAACAATAAGTTACTTATATGGGTAGTTTGGAATAAAATAGATTAACAGAAGATATAAAAAATATAGAAAAAATTCCAATTTTTAAGAAAAGAGTTAAAGAATATTTATTCGATGACATGGAAATGCTTCTAATGTAATATTATTACATTTCGAACCATTTTTGTTTTTCTTTTTTCTCTAAAACATATTTTGAATATTTGGTAACTTTATAAGATTTTTTATATACATTGCCAACTGGCCTCAAAAATGTCCCTATGGACGCTGAGAAAACAACCATATTTTGTAATAATATAATTTTTGCAAATAAATAAATAAAAAAATCAATGTGGAAATCATTTCAGAATCTATTTATATTGCAGTACTCGCACATTCAGCCTAACACTTGGACTATAGTGCTCCTTATAGACTGCACCCACTTTACAGGTATTTGTACTGCGCTAAACATTTAAAATTCTGAGTCCTGGCGAAAAATTTCAACTGACTTTTTAAACACTGATTCACAAGTTAGCTTCTGCTCTCTTAGGGCCATTTTTGAGTGCGAGATTAACGATTAAGTTAACTTTAATCTTCGTATTCAGTTTTTGATTTTACTTAATCTTACGTTTAAGTTTAACGTTGGTGATTTAAACTTAAGATTAACTGTTGAAAGTAGTTGACAAATTTTATTAAAAAAGAAAACTTTTAAGTGAGAGAAAGCCGAATAAATCAAATATTTAAGTGATTATGAATTATATAAAACCCAATTTGACAATAAACATTCTTAATTTATTTATTATTTATCAAAAATTATTTTTTTACTTAAAGATCAATCGTATTCATCTGCTTTTGTTCTATACAAAAGCAAATTGGTGTGAAAAGCGTTGCCATTTTTGTTTATAAATGTGGCAGTTCTACAAGGTTTAAACTCCCACTCAAAAACTGCAGATGAATACGATTGATTTTTAAGTAAAAAAATAATTTTTGATAAATAATAAATAAATTAAGTATGTCTGTTCTCAAATTGGGTTTTATGTAATTCATAATAACTTAAATATTTGTTTTATTCGATTTTCTCTCACTTAAGTTTTTTTTTAATAAAACTTGTCAACTACTTTCGACAGCTAATCTTAGGTAAAACCACCAACGTTGGTGCGTTAAACTTACGATTAAATGTAAGATTAAGTAAACCCCAAAACTAAATACAAAGATTAAAGTTAACTTAATCATTAATCTCGCACTCAAAAAGTGGCCCTTAGAGTTTATATAAAAGATTATGAATTACTTCTCTCAAGGCTTAATTCATTCGTCCCAATCGTGGCTTGACAATTTGGGTTGTTTAAGCATGATGAGTTAATCGACGACTAGAGTTTAAGGGCGTCTTATACAATGATGGAATGGAAACGGGGATTAGTTTCATGGGATTAGTTTTATTATCCTTCAAGTTGAAATAACTGTAATTTAAAGGAATGTAAACACCATACGAAGAAGACAAAAATGTTTCAAGCATGACTTGATTAGGGAATATCTAAAGGAGATGACGAGACTTTACACTGTGACAGATCAACTATTAAGGGTAGGTATCGCATGGCTGGCGTTCCACTGTCCTCATTCAGTTGGGGTACAGCACACATGTTGGCGATCGGTGTTCATTTCCTTGTATATGAAATTGTAGTGGAATAGTATGAACCCCCATTTACGTTATACACGTTCCTTCATTCAACCATTGATGCCTCTAAAAGTTTTAGACCAAGACTCTTTAAATAAATATAAAATGATTTAAAACAAAAAATAACTTTTGAGCCGAGGAAAAAAGTTGTTAATAGAGTGCGTGCTTAAGCCAGAGGATGTTTTGTTATCCATAATTACGAATAGGCAAAGTTTCACGAGTAGAATCATTGTCGATGATCTTCTATTATTGTTCTCATTGATAGAATTTTAGATTCTTACAAACCTATACTTAGATAACGGCACACTAACAGTCATAAGGATAAGCTTTCGTCCTATGCTTCCATAGTTAGGCCCCAGGGTGTTTACAAATTTAGTAAATAATTTGTAATACTTAAATTTTTTACACTTTTTGCTATCTATGTGCAAAATATATTTATTAATAATTAATTTAATATTAATATGTAAATTAACTTTTACAAAAAAAATTCAATTAATGTAAATACATGTTTTCTTAATTTGTAAACAAAACTGCTAATAGAATGATTCTTTTAATTATGTTAAGTGCATTAACTGTTTTTAGATATTATTTTTCCGAATTATAAAGCGCATACAACTATTATTTTTTTTAAACTAAACCTTTTTCATTAATTAAACATAATTGTAATGCATTTACTTCATGGTAGAACTGTTTTGCAAGGATATATTTCAGCTATTTACCAAAATTTAAATATGTATACATACATAAGGTTTCTATATTTTTGCAAAAGGATTCAATTACTATCTACATAAATGGAAAAAATTGTAAATCATTCATTGTTTACTTTGATGTTTTTCATTGTTATGAATGTTTTACAGAACATAGCTAAGGAAATCGGTATACATTTTTAGTCTTACCTATTAAATCTACATTGCAATTGTAAAGCATCATTCTTAAATGCACAGCTCAATATATATATACTATTTACCTGCACTTTTATTATGCAGCGACACATAGTTGGCGTTGCTTTCGTTTTTATATTCCTATTTTTTCATTAATCTATATTTATAACAATATATAGTAATATACAATATATTTATTCTTATTTGTAAAAATTGTAATTATTTCTTTTATTTATTATAATTCAACTGTTTTATCAAAGATGCTGTTATATTTTTGTACGTCTCATTTGTTACTTGATTTCATTGTTTTATATACTTTTCATATTAGTTAAATATTTTAAGACCTTTAATGTTCTTAAGCCATTTTTGATTATTAAAAAAATATATTAAAACTTATGCCGTATTTACAACAATCTATTATTAAAATATATGTTTTTATACTTTTTTCGTTGTTTTCACTTAACAAAACAAAACTTGCGAAAAGCGCAAAACAAAAACGAAAAATACTCACGGCAACATGGCGGCATTCATACATCTAAAAAGAGGGATGCCAGATCTTTATTATTTGGGCAAAAGTCATTACTAACTTTGAACTTGATATAATGCGGCCCCTACACGTTGCGATTTGTTTTACAACTTGATCAAGGTGGTTAATAAATTGTTGGGCAAATCATATCAAAATTTTTGTATTTTCAACCGACGATCAAATTGAACAACCAAATTTGTACCTGTGAGTATAATTTTTTATTTCATTCGCCATTTTTTCTGAAACAAAAAATTAGTTATAGTGGAAAAATAAAAAAATTTAAATGTGTCGGAATAATTGAATGCTAAAAATAATCTTCATTAAGATTGAAATATTAACGTAAAAACCCCCGAACTGATCTTGAATGTTAATGTCACAATAAAAATTTTTAAATAAAGTTGGACAAACTGAAAAATCTAAATGTGTGAAAAAACGACCAATTTATTTGTTGACTTATTGTACAAATCTCAAAGTGTGTGGGCCTCATAAGAAATTTCAGTAGTATTATTATGATACTAATATTATTTTTAATTTTAATATATTTATAATACTTAATATTATTATGTTTATTTAAATTAATATTAATACTTCTACATGTAATATATAACGATTAACCTTCTATCATTGCTATTATACTCTCCAACGAGAGAACTCGCAACTAGAGACTGTCTATAATACCAGCCGTGGATAAATTGATTACGAGGGTGACACGCATAACTTGAGAGACGTTATCTGAGATCATTTAATCACCGGTCCGACATTGACCATAATGTGTTTATTTATAAGCGACCTGCGCAACAAGATAAAATTCTACTCTGTAATTAACAGTAAGGAGCTTTACACTACAGTTTTTTACAAGATACATTTGTGATTGAACTAACTGTAGGAAATATAATTATATGCAAAAATAGCAATAATTTGACAAAGAAAAATTTTTCAGTCAAAAATAAAAATTAATTAATTAAATGACAAATCAACCGATTTTTAGTCAGGTCTATCACTATTTTTAAAATTGTAAGAATATTCTTACAGAAAAAAACGAAACGTAGGTCATGATCAGTAACTAATATACCCAGAACTAGACAAAAGCGAGTTGCGAATATCCTATCAGATTTGACATGAAAAATTCCTCTGAAAGACACTAGTTATTCGAAGCAACCAGAAAAGATCGAGTTGGGGCGATAATACCAGGCAAACATCAACGAAAGGCTCCTTAGTTGATTACCAACAATGTCAAAAACTACTAGTATTCAATTCATTAAATGCGAACAGGTAATTGTAAAGGTAAAATCCGGACAACCAATTTGGTTTATGCAAACTGTAAGGAATTTCGAATAAAATAAATACCGCAATTCTTTTTTTTTACCAATATTTCGACAGACTGTTTCTGTAATTTTAGAAACAATTTTCCAATTAGAAAAAAGGTAAAATTTCTAAGGAATATAGGAGACGAAAATGTGTTCACCTTACCGAGAGCGGTAGAAATATATCTAAATAACGTCTAGTGATATTGAAAATTAATAACTAATATTATTGTTATTAATCAAAACAGCTGATGAAGAATTAAAAAATAATAAGTAAGAAGTGATAATGAAAATTTGCAATAAAAAGGTTAAATGTTCTTTGTTCTACAGGATAATGTCAGATGATTAATTTTATTAAATTATTATAAATTTACAAATAAGGACTATAGAGAATATTTAAAAAGGTGAGACATTTTTGACGAAGTAATTTCTTCCCAAAATGACCCACAGTAAATTGATCAACAGCTGTCTCCTCAAAGCTCCATTGTTGATGCAATAGACGGCACAGCAGCAGAAAGTTGTGAGACAAATGCATTTTCTATTGCCAATTTTCTCGGCTAGATGCCTTTTTCCTTGTTAATAAATTTTGACTTATTCTTTTTATTATTTAAAGAAAGAAACCTTTTTATTTTAAAATTTATTTTATTTTTTTGCAAATATGCCTTTCTATCAACTGTTTCCTATTCATCTTATGCGACCCCTACACGTTGTGGCTAGTTGTAGAGCTTTATAATTGTGTACAAACAATTCTTGTGTTGAATGGCTGGTTGGTAGTCGTTTGGCTGAGAATCAAAAAATTTTGAATTTAATTCAACCGACGAAAATAATATCCCACAATAACAATTCATACAGTGCACTCGGGAAAACGTCAGTTAATTAAAACCGCGGGTGTTGACGTTTATGAATGTAAAAATTGTAATAAAAACAAATTAGTGTGTTTTAAAACGGTTTTATTGACAATAAACCAAAACCAAACATAAACAAATCCAAAAAGAAACAAAACTGGCTTTCAGCCTAACTAAAACTAAAAGAGCACATTTTAAATAAGATCATATTTTTAATTTCACATCCTTATGCATCTAAAAAATCTGTTGTTTTTTTCTGTTGTTCTTTCCTTCAATTTAATTTAAGCACATTTTGGTAATATGACACTTACGAGAACAAAAAAGAAACTGAACATAATAGTGTTTTCATACCGAGTGGTTTTAAGCAGGTTTTCTAAAATGCAACCTTGTTTGCGATGTAATAAATTAGAGCTACCAATATTAAAATGTTGAAAACAGCTGGGGAAAAAACAAAATAAAAACAAAACAAATATAAAAATACAAGAAGACGGTATATTGTTACGTCTTGCCTTTTAAAAACATTTGAAATATGAGCCCGTAGATTGCAAATGCAAATAAAAATATACTTTTGTTCAGTTTTAATTAAATCCTTTATTAATCGCAAAATTTTGTGTGCCACTGTTCACAACTGATTCTAACAACAACAATTGCTTTATTTGTTATTCCTTTGTTTATGACCTTTGCGATAAACAATAATAATTACTACGCAATTGATCTGTAGATCTTTGTAACGGAGATCATCAAACCACAATTGCTTACTTCACCCGCAGAGCATCTTTACACAAGACTGACTGAACTTCTACTCCGACTTTGCATGCTGTGCCTTGCATTTTATATAGCGACGTAGAATGTAAACATGTTGTTTACATTCATACATGCTTTCTTCGATGTTGTTCTTGTATCTTGTTTACGTTAGTTTCTTCAGCGTTGTCGTTGTTTGTTGTTTACTTGTTTATTCCTCTTTCCTAGTATTGATGTCGTTGTTTTATTTTTGTTTATTTGTTAAGCAAGTACACAAGTCCGTTGTTTTGTTTTTGTAGCTTTTGTTTAACATTTTAATGTTAAACGATATTACACTAATTACATTTTCTTAACACTGCCACCTACTTAAGCCTATTCGTCCCGAATAGGCTCATTATCTCTTCTCTCATATTTTTCTCGGGGGCTGTTAGCTTTCTGTATCCTGTACACGACATCGTTTAACCTTCTAATTATTTTATAAGGTACATCCCAGCTGCTTTGTGGCTTGGGAGATAATCCTTTCTTCCGCATTGGGTTGTAAAGTAGAACCAGTTGTCCCTCATGGAAGCCCTTCGTATTTGCTGCACAATCATATCCGGCTTTTACAGACCATCTTTATACGTGTGCGCACGTATTCATGAAGTTCATTCAGACTTTCCCGTTTTCCAGTCTATGTGGCATCTCTCCCTGTGGCGGGCTTAACACCAAACTCTAAGTCACCAGGCAGTTTTATGTCAGTCAAAAATAACATTCTCGGGTGATCTAGACGTTGAATCATTGACCGCAGATCGGTACGCCAGTATAAACCTCGGAAAGGGTTCGTCCCAATACTTCTGTTGCTCGCTCACTAGTTTGCGCAAGCATTCCTCCACGTTTCGCTTAAATCGTTCCTCCATTCAGTCAGATTGTGGGTGAAGCGGCGTCGTTGGAGTCTTCTTAATACCGTATACCTCACACATTTCTTTTAACATAGCTGACTCGAAATTTCTGCCTTGATCGGAATGTTGCTCTATTGGAACCCCGTAGCGGCATAACCAATTGTTCACAAAAACATTTACTACTGTGTTCGCCTCCATCACTACTAGAAAATATCTGTTTTCGGCATTGCTGACAGGAAGAGGATCTGCTACGTCCATCGCTATCAGCTCGAAAGCTGTGCCCGAGTTTATTGTTGGAGCTGACTGCGACTTCTCTTCACGGAACCTTTAGCTGCAATACACTGGGTACAGTTCGCGATCCAATCCGCCACTGCTCGCTGACATCCAACCCAATAAAAGCGTTGTTTTAGTTTCTCCAACGTCTTTGTCACCCCAAGATGTCGCCCGCTAGCTCCATTATGGAATTCAGTTCAGACTTCCTTCATTTTGGACTATTAGGTTGGATGAGGTCTTGCCATCAGCGCTTTCCCATTGGCGATATAAGCATCCGTTTATCACTTAAACTGCCCCATTGCGTCCAATATGCCGTTGTAAGGGGACCTTCTGCGGATATCTCATTTCTGGTAGGCCGTTTGCCCTCTTCCTTAGCTGCTACAATTTTCGCCAATATTGGGTCGCTTCTTTGTGCTTCGGACCAGTCTTCGTTGACTTCGATATGCGTTAGCCGGATGTCGATGGTAGATTCCTTCTTCTCGGCTCTCTCGCAATGTTTACCCTCCAAATTACACGGTCGACGTGAGGGAGCATCATCATTCCCATGTTTTATGACTCTTCGGTGTTCAATACTGAAGTCGTAAGTCTGGAGGCGTTCAATCCAAAGTGCTAATTGTCCTTCAGGGCTCTCACTGCGAAATGATCAGTCCTTAGTAGAAAATGCTGGCCATACAGACACTTATGGTAATGTTTTATGCATTCCAGCACTGCAAATAACTCACGTCGGGTCACACAATAGTTCCAATTAGGCTTCGACAGTGTTTGTCTATAGTAGCCTACGACTTTTTCAGTACCGTCCGGAACGCCTTTTCTTGTGACTCATCCCATTTAAACACATTTGATTTCTTGATGAGCTCATGCAAGGTTGCAGCCATACTAGCAAAGTTAGACACAAAGCGTCTGTAGTTTGTGCATAATCCCAGAAAACTGCGGGATTCATGAAGATTCTGGGGACGAGGCCAGTCTTTTATTGCTCGCATTTTATCCTCATCCGTGGATAAGCCATCTGCTGTAAGAAAATGCCCTAAATACTTCACCTGTTTTTGGAAGAATGCACATTTCTTTATGCACATTTCATTGCAAGTCTTCCAATGCAGTCCTTTTAGTACACGTTCCATTAGCCGTTCGAATGTGGCCGGAGCATTACAAAGTCGAAATGGCATGTCTTTAAACTGTCACAAGACGCCGTTCGCACTGAATGCAGTTTTCTCCCTGTCCTTGTCTGCAATCTCCACCTACCAATATCCGCTTTATCGATCCAATGTGGAGAGCCACTTTGTTCCGGCTAGCGTATCGAGAGTGTCGTCAATTCTCACTAGCGGGTAACTATATTTTTTAATGACGGTAGTCTACGCAGAATCTTGTATTACCATCTTTCTTTTTAACCAAGACTACAGGTGAGCTCCACGGACCCGATGACGGTTCAATTACCCAGCTCCACTTCATTTCGTCGACTAGCTCCTTAACCTCATTAAGCATCAACAGTGGTATGCATCTGGGTGTCTGTATTATCGGTCTCGCTTAGCCAGTATCAATTTCATATTTGGCTGTTCTACCGTGACTCTTATTGTTTGTGTCAAAAGCACAGGCGTACCTCTTTAGCAGCTGCTTGACTTTATTTCTCTCTGGAGCTGTTAGACCTGCTACCCATTTTTCCACATTTACGTCGAATTCTGGTTGGTCCTTGGCTGACATTTCGGCAAGTTCCGGCAATCGTTCGCTGTTTATCACTGCATCGGCTGTAGCACATTGACCCACATCGGAATTTTTACAGATGATTTTTTCCCGGCCTGATAGATTCAGCACTCTCACCGGGACTGTTCTCTGTTCGGTGGATTTGACGACGGCCTTTGCTGTCAACAAATCCGTCTGAATTTACGCTGGTTCAACAACCCACAAGCGGTTTTCCTAACATTCTCCCTCCACACGCAACGATTCAGACTGATACAAACGATTCAGACTGAGTCGGTAATTTTTTTGTTTGATAGCAACTAATCTTCTGTCGTGCACTTGATGCTTCTATCCCACGTCAAGAGATATCTCCACATTTCGCTAACCCATTATCTGTTGCCTCTTATTCAAATTGATGCCATAAAATCGGCACCAATGATCACCTCTGCAACAATAAGAACGTGGCTTCCACTGATGTTGACTATAGTCACCTCCGCCACTGTTTTGTCCGTGGACGGTGGCAGACTCTTCAGTATCTGTCCGTAGCCTTAAATTACTCAGTACCTCACACTTTCCCTTCCCTACATCTGGTCTGATGACAGACTACGTTGCACCGCTGTCTATAGTGAAGGTGTGTTGTCTGCAATTTATGTACCCGCACGCCGTAAGGTTGTAGTTGTTTTGATGCATAACATATATGAAGATTGTGGGGCCATTACTTGTGGGAGCCAGCACTTGTACCTCAGTTCTAGCTCATTTTAGTTTAACGGGGACTTGTGAACATGGTTGGTAGTTTGCCCGTTTATTATTCCTGGCTGGTGAGACGGATCTTGATCTTTTGCATAGTGGCTTGCAATTTCTTTGGAAGTGACCGCTATTTCCACAATTAAAACATTTAAGTTTAGCCTTCTGGCGATTTTCCTCCAAAACCTGCCTCATCATTTCTTTAAATTTATCTAGAAGGCATTCCTCTTCCTCCACGATGTCTGGGTCACCTATACCGTTAACAAATGCCTCGGTTTTAAAGTTTTCTATCAACGGGTGGTTTTTTCCGGACTATGTGAGATGCACTAACCTCTCGATTTCCATTGCAAAGGTCTGAAGTGACTCATTAGACTTGTGCGCTCGAGACCTTATCTCCATGCGGTACAGTTCCCGTTTGTGCTCGTCGCCGAATTTACGCTGTAACGGCACCATTAGGTCGCCGTAGTTGTTCCTGCGGCTGTCTGGCCAAAATCAGTTCCAAAGCTGGCTACTGTTTCGAATTGGAATTTAAATACGAATTGGGGCGAGCTACCATCAAAGTAAGTTGTTTTAATCCTGCCGATACTTTCTGATACGATTCTCACTGGCTCTGGAGGTTGTTGATCTTCTCCTCCATGATAACGAGTTTTCCGTTAAAGGTTTTTCCAAATCGATCACTTTCGTGTCGACTGTCTTTTCCAAATTGAACGCCTTTTTGCTCCACACTAGTAGTTCTTAAAGTAGCTTTTTCATTCTCTGATCAGTTTTTTTCGAGACTTAGCAAGTAGCTTTTCCATTTTCTGATCAATTTATTTTCGAGAATCAGCATGTAGCTTTTCCATTCCATCATCACAATCTTTTCGAGACTCAGCAAGTAGCTTTTCCAATTTCTGATCAGAAGCTTCTTACAGTTTTAGGTTTTCAGCTTTATAAGCTGCTTGTGCTTCAGCAAATAACTTTTCTTTTTCTGCTTGTAAAGCGGCTGACAACGAATTTGGGTCCATAGCGCTGGGGTTGCAGGTGGCAGTAACTCTCGTTTCTCCTCATCTTCGAACTCGTAAGAATAGATATCAATGCCCTGATGCTGAAGTTCCTCCCTTAACCACCTCTGGAGTTTTTCGTGCCCGTTGTTGGCAGCTCTAATTTACCCAACTCTCGTTTAAGCCGTTTCACTGTTAGTTCGGAAGGTTTATTTTTTTCTTATTTATTCTTACCTTTAGGTTTTGTAATCCCACTTCTGACACCAATTGCTACGTTTTTACCTCTTAGAAACATTTGAAATATGAGCTCGTAGATTGCAAATAAAAATAATAATAAACTTGCGTTCAGCTTTAATTAAATTCTTTATTAATGGCACAATTTTATGTGCCACTGTTCACAACTAATTCTAACAACAACAATTGCTTTATTTGTTATTCCGTTGTTTATGCTCTTTGCGATATACAATAACAATTATTACGTAATTGTTCTTTAGATTTTTGTAACGGAGATCGTCAAGCCACGATTGCTTACTTCACACGCAACGCGTCTTCACTCAAGACTGAATTTCTACTCCGACTTTGCATGCTTTGCCTTTCCTTTTATATAGTGACGTAAACGGTCTGATGAATGTTCTAGTAGGCGGAGGTTCTGGCCTTTGCTTTCACGAGAATTCTATGAATGTAAACATGTTGCTTACATTCATGTAAACATGTTGGTTACATTCGTACATGCTTTCTTCTTTGTTGTTTTGTATCTTGTTTATGTTCGTCCTTTCAGCGTTGTTGTTGTTTGTTGTTTACTTGTTTATTCCTCTTTCCCAGTATTGATGTTGTTTTATTTTTGTTTATTTGTTAAGCAAGTACACAAGTCCGTTGTTTTGTTTTTGTAGCTTTTGTTTAACAGTTTAATGTTAAACGATGTTACACCATTTACATGTTCGTAACACTTATTTCCAAGCACTTCTTCACTTTTTATAAATAAATACACTATTTTAAAGTAGTCCTTTGCCATATTTAGAATAATTGTTAATTTATTGTTCAATTCTTAATTTTTCTTATTTTTTATTTTTTTTCTTAAACATCTGTTGCACAGTCATAAATGTCATGAATGTTAAAACCAGATTTAAGAAAACTTGCAGTGTGAACGCAAAATCAGCTGTTTATGGTGTTAATGCTAAAATCATTGGTGTGAAAACACTATAAGAAAGACAATACATATGTAAATACAGGTTTCTTTTCTAATCATGCTTCTAAGAGGAATCCCGAATTCCTGAACTAATTTCATAAAATAAATGTGTGTGCGCAAGTCTGTGTATTTTAACTGTTGCTAAATTCAAAATTTTCTATTATTTAAAGTTGAAGTTTTAGAGCTTTGTGGTTTGGTTGACGTAAACAATTGTTGACGTTTTCTCAAGTGCACTGTAAGTAAATTTGGGTGAAAAAGAGAAACGAGTAAAGAAGACGACCAACCGTTGATTTAACTTGTTGTATATCAAATCATAATATGTAGGGTCTGCATTACTAATTTTTAGTGGCAAAAATTTATCCAGCAGAAATCTGTAAGTTCCGTTTTATTCTAATTTTCATCAACTAAAGTTTTTTGAAAAAAAAATTCAAACCTAAATATAAAATGAAGAGTAGTTACAAAATAACGGTAAAGTAATACACTAAAAGCAATTAAAGTGATAAGCTGAAACTCCATACAATGCGTTTAATGCGGTTTTGTGTTACATGCGTTTCTCCCACTCTATTCGTTTTTTATTGGAAGTTATACACAACGCGTAATATATGACAAGTTTTTGTTTTTATCAGCTGTTATGCTGAAATAATTATGAAATAAAAGCAGTTTTGGAAAAATGGAAAATCAAATTGTGATTTTAAAAGAATTTGTGGAATTAAGTGAATTTACATTTACGATATTTAGTGTTGTTAAGCTTCGAAAGAACACAAGGCCCGTGTTTTCAAATATTTTTTTTTTCCAATCGATAACTAGAACATAAATTTTCTTCATGAAAGGAATGTGTTGAAAAATATATTTTAATGAATTTTATTCTTAAATTATTAGGAAACTTTAATATGAAATATTTTTGCTATTATATTTATAATGCAAGAAAATTTGTCATCTCTAGTTATAAAAAACAGCAGACTTTTTTTTATCGACGCATGAGACGCATGCAAAAGTAGAATGTAAACCTACTTTATCCTACATTGGTTCTACTTTTTTGACACATGTAACGCAAGAACGCATTTCGGCTATACACTAAAGTTTTGTTTATGGGATTATTACTTAGAATGTACAATCGAAGAAGAGAATGTATAATCAGTTAAACTTAGCAACACAAAATATAGTAGGAAAATTTGGAAATGTAAATAAACATTTATTTTGTGTTAAAAAGGGCAAATTTGGAATATTGTTTAATTTCTTCAATGAAAATTTCAAAATTTCTTAATGTTTAAATATTAATCGAAATGTGGGTGATTATCGGTCACAATGAATATACTTTTTTGTACAAAGGGTAATTAAGAAGCTAAATATTACAAGGTCAAAATATACAATACTGCTCGTAAAAAATTTTTCTTGATGAAATTTGCCAATATTTTTTAATTTCTTGAACGAAAAAGTTAAAAGTTATTATTATTATTAGTTCTTATTATTATTTATTAATAGTTTCACACAAAAATTACATTTTTTATTAACACGCGCCAATATGAAAAACCCACCCCAAAAGCTAAAAAACATAAATAAACAAAACAGAAAATGAGAGAGAGACAGAAATACTTTTTGGTAATATTTGCTATCCCTTTCACATTTCGCCATTAGCTGTCAAAATTCCGCTTCCTTACTGGTTTATACTATGCTTAGTAAGCTATTCCCTGTGAAAGTGTATGGTTGCAGTGGCAAGGAACGTTGCTGTTTTAATTTCACCTTTTTCTTTGCAATTGACGACGCCTGCTCTTTCTCTTCATTATACATAATTACGTCAACCCTATTACAAAACACATAACAAGTACGTAATTCAATTACTGGTAGTCCTTGGGTGGTAGTGGGAACACTAGTGGCCGGATTGAATATACCTTGTTAAAATATATTGTCACTTATTCACTTTACTACTTCGAAAAATTTGAATATATTAAATAAAAATTATAAATATTGTTAGCATCAATAAATAAGAAAGCAATACATACAACAATGTCGATTTCTTATGGTAAAGGAAAAATTTAGAATGGCGTTAATAAAAATGAGACTTAAAATTTTACTTCGGTTACTTATTGTACTACTGATTAGTTTGGACGTTATGGGTATTTTTCTAATGTGAGGAATACTTATTTCACTTTTACAATATGGTAACTCTTTAAACACCATTTCTTTTCCCTAATATCACCAAATTCTCGGAAATTTACCATCTCTATATTTAGAAGTATCTAAATTTCAATTTCTAATTTATTTCGCACAATTCATTGCAATATTTAAAATTTAGTTTTAATAAATGTAAATTTTGATGGATAAAATTAAATTGTTTGTAAGGCCGTGTGAATATGAATAAAATAAATCAAAATTCATGTGAATGCTTGTGTGTGTTATAATACGTATGGATGTGTGAATGTTATCTTTAAATGAGGCAGTTATTACTTAGATTCTGAATACAGAAAATAAGTATATAAATATTTTTGAAACAAAGGAAGAGAAGTTATAAATGTTTTATTGTTTACTAAAAAATTAGCGTCAATATGGATTGAAAGCTGAAATATACATAAGTAATATATGGTGGCTCATATACATTTGTATATCTTAGTTTCATAAAATGGGTACAACGATGGGAAAGAATGGACATTTCCTGGATGCCTTACCATCCCAGGTAAAATAAACCCCTTGTACAGCAAAAAACAATTAAGCCAGATTTTCCTTTTAATAACTTAAAATTTGCTAATATGCATTCGTTATAGGGTACATTGCATGTTGTTATGCTGGGCCTAGATTCAGCGGGAAAAACTACCGCATTATATAGACTTAAATTCAACCAATATTTAAATACTGTCCCCACTATCGGTTTTAATTGTGAAAAAGTTCAAGGCATGGTTGGGAAAGCTAAAGGAGTTCAATTTTTAGTTTGGGACGTAGGTGGACAGGAAAAACTTCGACCGCTATGGAGAAGTTATACACGGTAAGCTATTAGCTATAAATATTATTTATTGTTCAACAGATCTTCAATTTAAACTATAGGTGCACGGATGGCATACTATTTGTTGTAGACTCGGTAGACGTTGAACGGATGGAAGAAGCTAAAATGGAACTTATGCGAACCGCTAAATGTCCAGATAATCAAGTAATTTTTATTAATATAGTATTTTAATTTTATTTTCTAAATATTCGTGAACATGTTTATCACTTTATAGGCCCTAGTATTGAGGTTTAATAGTGCCTAGTACAAATTCAAACTATTCTGTGGGAATCTTATAATATTACACACCAGTGTTGCAAAACTGAAATTTTGAAATGGTACTGAACTATATCTGAAAGCGTATTTTTTTGCATCAAATGATACTTTTTTAAAAATACATATATACATAATATGTTATTATAAACTTCCAATCAGGATTATGACCTAGCTTCCACTTCCACACTTTGTGTGTGTTGATTTTATACATGCCGACTCCGAACTACAGATTTTTGAGAAACTATAATGGTAATTTTATTAAACTAACGACTTATTCGTGTGCTTCACATACAAGACAAAAACAATTGATAGAGAACGTAAAATCAAAACGTAGATGGAACGTAATTGTTGCTTGGAGCAGCATGAAAGTCAAAGGAAAATACTTTTCAAGAGCACTCGAAGAGTTCGCCAAATAAAAACTCCTTTTATTATTTTTAAATATAATGTCAATTCGATTTATTATTTCAGAAAGGGCGAGCGAGGCTTTAAAATTTAATATTTTCCTCCGACGCGTTCAAAGTTTCTGACGCTATTGAAAACCAAAAAACACAAATTCATGCAATTCATATAAACATAAAATAACTGTACGCATGTACTATATGTAAAATAATAAAAGAAAATAGAAGATACATAATGATCATGGCATACTATGTTAATACATATATAAAAGAGAATTCTCAAAGAATTTGAAGATACATAATGAACATGGCATACAAAGTTAATACATAAATATTAGAAAATTCTCGAAGAATTTAAAAGTACACTAGACAACAAAAATAATGTTTTTTTGTTTTCTACCAAAAAAATATGCATTTCGTTCTAAATAGTTCGCACTTGCCAATGGTGGAGGGCATTGAATTTTTTTGCCCTGTATAAATCGAGAGTGTACAAAATATCTTGTAAAGCAGATGTCTTTTGTTTATTTATAGGGCTACCATATGGAATTTAAGAAATCGTTATACAATTTTGTAGTTAATTTTTTAATTTTTTTGTGGAGTAACCTTAAGGAAACATTACATTATTAAAGCTACATGGTCAGTAATATAAAAAAGTTGCATTCAGTGTTAGAACAGTATTAAAAATTTTTTTGGTTATAAAGTGCTCAAAAAGTGATGTCGAACATTTATCAATCTGGCAACACCTTTTCTATATTTACACATTTCATTGAAGACAAATCGAAAAATACAATTAAAGTGGTAAACACAGGGCATTCCCTTTTTTAATATTTGTGTTATGTTCTTCTCAAATAAAAAATTACAAGATTGGTCAACATTTTGTAATGCATCTTGTAACAGGGTGATATTTTCTTTGTAGAAAAGAAAACACTATAAATTATATATTTGTTGACGGCGGTTACATTACCCCCCCAAGCGAGTCAGGGACGCGAGCTTGGTCGTGATTATTACCGACGTTCAAGACTGCCACCTTCGTCACAGGTCAATGTAAAACGAACTGTGTCTTGATTGTCACTCTTCGCACCTGTCTATCTGCAGCTACCACAGTGTCGATGACTTTACCCTTTGGCCAGCATATTGGAAAGTTTTCGTCGGAGATAATGACAATAGCTCCTATCTTTACTGGTGGTGCCTTGGTAAACCATTTGCTTTTACGGGATATTTTTGGAACATATTTCCTCAGCCATCTGCGTCAAAAGTGATCAGCGAATGCTTGCTTTTGCTGCCACCGTTGGTTTATATTTCCGCTATTGTTGAGCAACGGTTTATAGCCATCAAAAGAACCTAAGAGGAGATGGTTAGGTGTTATGGCTTCGTCGTCTTCCTGTTCTACAGAAACGAATGTGAGTGGTGGAGAGTTAATAGACTTGATTTCGCAAAGTACACTTTTTAAGGTTTCGTCGTTAAAGTTTAGTTTGGGATACAGACTATACAACATTTTTAACAGATCTGATGAGTCTTTCCCTAGTACCTTCCCATGTGGGGTCATCCTGGTTTATTAAAATGCCATTTAGTTTTATCAAATTTGGATGATATATTGGGAAAATCAATTTGTTTGATCTCTTTTTTGAGAATTTTTTCAACTGCTTTAAAGTTGGTTCCGTTGTCTGTATATATTTCACAAGGTGTGCCTCGTATGACAATAAAGTTTGTTGAGACGTTTTGCTTTGCTGTTGTATCTTAAAATCGCGCTGTCGTCCAAGTAGATATTGAGTTTATATAATTTACTAGATTTTGCTATAGTTTCTCCATGTTTGAGATCCATAATTTCTTGAAGAAATTCACTATGCTGTGAAGCTTTTATAATATAACGCTTTGCTTGTTGTACCATCTCATAAGTAACTGTAGAATTGAAATCTGATTGTTTGTAAGCGAATTTTAATTTATTCCTCTATAGCAAGAACGTTGCTACTGCTCGGTAGAGCCTTCTCCAGTTCGAGAAATATTCAAAATTAAAAAGGTTGTAGTTTTTAAGATTTTTTTTGGCAATTAATAGCACATGGCTCTTCAACTCCAACGTGATTAGTTCTCCCAAGTCTTCACATGTTGGCTATTGCCTTGGGTCGTAATGCTAGAAGACAATGCCATTGAACCATGAGTGCATATTCTTTTGCGCTGATATTTTTGTAGCGAAATCTGCAGGGTTCATTTTAGTGGGTACCCATTTCCAATCTGTGACGTTGGAATGTTCTAAGATTTCTTCTACTTGGTGCATTACGAACGGTTGAAAATTTCTTGGATCAATTCCGTAGCCATTGCAGCACAGTCTTAGAATCTGACTACCAATATCTTGAGGATATTCGCAAGCGAGGGATATTTTGCACTGAACTTGCCAATCTGACTCCGATGGGAGCGGCTTGAAGCTCCATTCGAGGTATCGAGAGTGACTTAAGAGGTGCTACCTTGCATTTAGCTGCTACTAGAGAAACAGTTCTGCGCTCGTCTAGCCGTACAACCAGATAACTAACGACAGCGTAGGCTTGTTCCCCTGCATCAACGAATGTATGAAGCTGCACATCTTCGGCGTCGCATAATAACTTTGAGTAACATCTTGGAATCTCGACGTCATAGATAATTGGTAGGGATGCTTTCTATTGAGACTATTTTACGTATAGATGTTCATTTAGCTTATCGTCCCAACCAATTCCGGTGCGCCAGACATCTTGAAATAAAATTTTGAGGCCTACGGTGTGACATGACAGGAATCCAAGAGGGTCTAATATAGACATCAAAACTTGGAGGCATATCCTCTTTGTAGGTACGATATCTTCGTCAATAACATTTCGGTACAGACGTACGAATCTGCAATTATATTTAGAAACATCAGTAACTGGGTCTCAATACATACATAAAACTTTTTCGGTTGCTCCCTATTGCTTGGCCTCTTGAGTTATTTTTGAAGACTCGGATAACTGACTTAAAACCTTCGTTAAATTAGATGAAAGCCAGCGGCAGCTATGCTGCGGCTTCTTCAGTGTGTTCGCTATCGATAAGATCGTCCACATTGTGATGGTTTTGTATTGAGTCCACAACACGTGGAAATTTTGTTTTGACGTTAGTGTCGCGTACGTAATGGGCTATGCAGGGGGCACAACTTACTCTAAATGTTAAAGCTCTCATTTCATATGTGCTAGGTTGACGCGAATTGTTATTCTTATCCCACCATAAGAACGGTTGAGCTTGCTTGTCGCTTTCTCGTACGTTGACTTTTTTTTTATTATAATAATAATTTTACAATATTAAATTTTCAT
Source organism: Sarcophaga bullata (assembly GCA_005959815.1). Classification (NCBI taxonomy): domain Eukaryota; kingdom Metazoa; phylum Arthropoda; class Insecta; order Diptera; family Sarcophagidae; genus Sarcophaga; species Sarcophaga bullata. The sequence goes on from QOCX01000762.1 coordinate 71,849, forward strand.
TTCAGTTTAGGTCTCAGCGCCAATAAGGCATTATTGAGACAAGTTGGCAATAATATTATCTACTCTATATACAAATATGTATGATTATATAAAATTTAAAAAAAAAGAAAAAAAAATGTATTAAATTAATATATACATAGACATTACATAAGAAGCATTTCAGTTAAATCACATAAGTATTCCTTGCACAATGTTTTAAACGTAGATATTCTGTCGATAGATTTTAAACTGGGTGGTAATTCATTATACATATTACTACCTACATAATCAATACGCTGCTTAGTTCTTTCCAACCTGCATCTAGGAACTCTAAGGTTTGACATATCTCGAGTGTTGAAATGTATCTGGTTATTCAAAAATGTTATTGTCTGCTGACCTGTGCCATGAACACTTTTAAATACAAATATCAAAGCCTGATATTTGTGCAAACCATAGTTCTACAAACATTCCTATATTGTGAAAATTGTGTGGACTGTGTCTCGGTAAATTGTATACAATTTTCAGTGCCTTATTTTGATAAGATTGTAATGATTTTGAAAGAAATATTGTTTTCTGTTATAATGCATACACACAAGCTAAATATTAAATGCGGGTGTATTCAAACCATTATAAATCATTAGCTTACCTTTCACACTCAGCTTATTTTTAAACTTATATAATATACCTATAGCAGAAGCTATCTTATTCTTCACCTCATTGATGTGAAGATCCCAGGATAAGTTACTCTGTAACGTAATTCC
>QOCX01000762.1:74559-84947 GCA_005959815.1 Sarcophaga bullata
AAAATAAGACATACTGCTCATAAAAAATTTTTCTTTCTGAAATTTACCAATATTTTTTTTATTTCTTGAACGAAAAAGTTAAAAGTCATTATTATTATTAGTTCTTATTATTATTTATTAATAGTTTCACACAAAAATTACATTTTTTATTAACACAACGACAATATAAAAAACTGTATTTTGTGTAAAAAACCCACTCCAAAAGCTAAAAAAAACATAAATAAACAAAAGAGAGAAAATGAGAGAGAGACAAAAATACTTTTTTGGTAATATTTGCTATTCCTTTCACACTTCGCCAGTAACTGTAAAATTCCGTTTCCTTACTGGTTTATACTGTGATTAAAAGTGACTACTCGTGTTATCAATTGAATGCAAAATAGAATCACTATTTGATTATGTATATGTATAGTGGAGAGTTTTAAGTGTATTCATGCTTAAAAGAATAGACGTCGGCACAAAGAGAACATGATAAAAATGTGAGTGTATGTGAGAGGGATGTGTTAACCCAGAGGAAAATTGTTAGTAATATTTTCAAGTATAACCTTATTTTCAAGTGTAAGTTAATAATATGTATATGTAGTGGAAAATGTAGAAAATATGTACGGTGTTAAATCCCTAAAGACTGCGTTTTTAACTTGACAAATGTTCCTCCAAAAATGGAGATTATTTCTTATTGATACTAGTGAATCGCATTGGAAAATAGTGAATCCTACTGTAATAGTTTTTGGGTGTAAAATTGTAAGCTGAAAAAAAGCGACAATAACCTTCTTCTTTAGACGCTGACAAGCAACTGAATGCTATTTTACGCTCTTTTTAACGAACATTGTTGATGTTCGTGTCCTATGTGTGTAAAAAGCGAATGTGTTGGGCCACCGGTGGCTATTGGTGCCGACGTCTGGTCACTCTATAAGTTGAATTTTATACATATCTATGTATATATTATGTACACACCTGAACAGAAAAATAGGTTCGAAAATGTTTGTCACAGGAATTGTGAGATATTTTATATATTTTACTTTTATTCACTTCGTATTGTAGATATAAGAAACAATTAAAAACAAACTTAGTGATATGCAAATTCATAAAGACATTTGGTTTTTAAGTGGACAGTACTAATATAACTCAGTCTTTTAAACAAATATCAAATAAGGCAATTAATATCTGGTATATCCTCCATTATTCATAAGAACAGCTTTTATTCTTCCAGACATAGATGAAATTAATTTGCAACAAGTATCAACTGGTATATTGTACCATTCTCTTTTAGTATTACATTTAGTGTTTTGGATCATTGTCCTGCTAAAACTTCCAACCGAGCGGGATATTTTCATTTTCCTCAGCATATGGAAGCATAACCATTTCCAATAAATCTTTGTAGACAAATCTACCCATGGTTTCTATTGGATCTACATCTTCTCAGGAAAACCAGCCCCATACCATAAAATTTTCTCCTCCATGTTTAACTGTATTTTTAGTAAATTTGATGTGAAATTCCTTTCCCTTCGGGCGAAGTACATTTCTTTCGGCGTCGTTACCAAATGAATTAAACTATGTCTCGGTATAGGATATTCCGCCATTTTTTTGTACCTTCAGGACCTCTCCAGTTTTTATGAGCCAAGACAAAGTTATTCCTCTTTAACAAATTAGCATGTCTAAGCAGAGAGACCTTACTAGCTATTCTACCTGGTAGATTTGCGTCTACCAATCTGCGTCAGACCGTTCTAGACGACATAACGTCCACAATTTCGTTTACAAGCTCACTTTGCGATGTCTAAAAAAGAGATACCTCGTTAATCAACGGATAATCGAGGTCCGAACTGATTAGTATATACATATAATAGTATATATATATAAATATTTGAAATGTATATATAAATATTTGAAATCGACCAATGTCCGCGAGAGTCCGAGGAGAATCCGAGGCAATTAATTTCACGTCGCTCATACGAACGCGGCCTACCGCAGCCCACAATTCGATAAATTTTGTGACGTAACGACACCTGGTTCCAACAGAAGGGCGCTACGTGTCACACAGTTCATGCCACATTATAATATCCAACCAGCGATTTGAGGGCATTGTCATCTAACGTGGAAGTGAAAACAGGGGCAACATCAAAATGCTCACATCATGCGGTACACAGAATTACAAAAATAAATACGTACGAAATTACGAGAAGAGTACAAGACGTTATATTATTGACTTTACCGTACATTATATTATTAGCTTTACTATATGAACTCTTGTTCGAGATGATCTTTGCAATCCTGACATGTCTTTCAGAAGGAGGGGGCCCTTTGAATCTTAATTCTAATTAAGTCTATGGGTTTAATACGGGTTTAAGTGTACTTTCGGCACACTTGTTTGATGAGAACGCCACAGTTTTTTTTTGTTTCAAAATCTTCATGTTATCTGATCCTGTGGTCGCCAAGAACAATAAAATGGTTAAACCTTTTTCCATCGAAAGAGAAAATGAAACACATTTTATACCTATTAAAAAGTAGTTGTTTGTAGTAAATGCTATTATAATTCCATAATTGATAAATAAATCCAACAATCGCGTATAAAATATCTTGGCATACACCTTGAAAGATGTGACTTGCCACTTTCATACAGAAGCAACATTAGCACAAACGAAATGAACTATTTGAAATGTATGCTTTATTTATTCGTTTAAAACAGGAATACTTCTGCTCTCATTTCCATATAAGAGAGATTTACGATTATAAATATCAAATACGAAGGCTCAATTTAGTGCTGGTGTTGTTTAAGTGTAAATAATTCTACTGTTTTCAGATTTTAAAATTTTAATACATGTTGCTGCTTCAATTTCAAAATTGAAGCTTTAATAAAAGACTTCAATAAAAGAATCAAAAACGTTGCCTCAAGATTACCTTCAAGAAGGGAAGGTTACACTAGCGAAAATGATTGAAATGATGAAATGAAGTTTGAAAAGAATCACGGGAAAGGTGAATCTGATGTCTGACTTGGAAATTTCACATTGTAGCAAAATTACTACATATTTTCAAAACGTATTAGATAATTGATAGAAATCCTGCTTGATACCAGACCTTTAATAAATATTACACATGATTATAGCAGTATTGTGATACATCAACAAGTCGAATATATGGGGTGGGAAATTTAAAAGTTTAAATTTAAAAACGGTTTGAAATTTTGCCAAATTTATTTTTTTGTTGTGAAATACAATTCTTCCGGTTAGAAATAAAATATTATTTTATCCAAACGGCTAGCCTCACAGTACCTCTTTCGATCGGACCAATTTCCGTGCACTTTTTCAAGTGTATGGGGTCCTATCGCGGAATGAATTTTGGCCTCAAACAACATTTTTTTTAACGGCGCCCCACATGAAATAGTCCAACGGTGTCAAATTGCAGGTTCTTGGCGACCAATTGTCATTACAATTTCAACTAACGACCATCAAACGTTTGACACAATAAATCGATTGTGGCATGAGATGTGTGGCAAGTCGCACCAACGTGTTGAAACCAAACATTGTTACATCAATACCATGAAGAGCGGGTACAAAAAAAAATCGGTTATCATGGTACGATGAGTGTTTCCATTGACCGTAATGGTTTCGCCGTCCTCATTTCAAAGAAATATGGGCCAATGATGCCTTTGCTTTACAAGCCGCACCCAACAGTCCCTCGAAATTTGCATTGGATTCTGTAAGACCACGTGTGGGTTTTCTGAGCCCCAAATACGGCAATTTTGCCACCAAGATGAAAATGAAATGAATTTCTCGTGGGTCCAATAAATTCCAACGTTAAATCGATTTATTTCGTTCAGTGGAAATAATGTTGCCAGATTCGAAATAATTGATAGTTCAAATTTAAACCGATAGAAGACCCACCCGATACAGGACTTGAAAGAGCTATCAGTAAAATAAGAGATTGGAAAATACGTACGTAAATGTCATATCCATATTCGCCAAAAAAGATGTACTCTTCAGCTCTTATCCACATATTACATATAAAATTGTTTACAAATATAAGAAACTACGATAACTGAATTTATTCCTTATGTCCTCTAATCAATAGAGAGATGTAATAAAGAAATTATAAAGATGGTCATTTTCTGTATATTTTCAATTAACCTTATCAATGGATTGAATAATGTAATTTAGATGCGTTAGTTCATTAGCGTTCATTGATAAGTCGTTTATTTCGCGATACTCTGCAGACGTTAAAGGTTTTCACTTAATTGCTTATTAAAATAAATTTCAGCTTTCACATATATTTTAGAACTTTAATTTCCGGAATTTTCCTTTATTTTTCGTAAAATAAACTTTTCGTTTACTAGTCGATAAGGTTTTCAAAGAACTTTTCTGTTTTATGATGGGTAACTTGAAGTTCATGCACTGTAACTTTAAAGTAAAAACTAAAGTAACTTAAAACAGCAAAGTTCATAGTGAAATAAATGAAAGAATTTTTAAATTAATAGCCTAATGAATATTTTAATGTATGATTTTCACTTACACCGAATTTAGCATCCAGTCGTCAGCGCTTAATTATGGTGTAATATTGACATGATCTTACCTGTATGGTTTTCACTAACAAGCAATGTATAAATGAAGGTGGAATAAACAACTACATTTTAAAACCACTTCAAAGTCAATAACATTAGAAATTTTCTATTTGTCTTGAAAGTCAATAATTTGGTTCCCCATTCGATGCCAATTGTAGATATTGTATCAAAGAAGGGTTTTCAGATGTTCGTTGCTGGTAGGTAATCTTGACAATGTATACCCAGAAAATTGAAATCGAGGAAAGTATTCGTTCTTGTTTTTATCTTACCGGATGCCGTTTGGGTTCTGAAATAATCAAATTAATAATATTGTCATTAACTTACCCGAGTTCCGTTTTCTACTAGACTGTAATATTAAACTTAAAAATAATACTGTTTTTCTAAAGATTAGTTAAATCTTTAAAGTGCAAATCATTATTCTTTCTTAAGAAAATTGATATAACATTAGTACACTATAATAAAGTAAAGTGACGTACTTAGTCTTTGATATTGTATTTTTTATCGTTAAAAGTTTGCCAAGATTAGTAATCTTATTAAAAACCATTATTATGCCTGTATTAAAAAAAGGAAATAATTTTTTATGTTAATAATTGTGTCGAAATTTAATTTAAATGATGTTTAGAATAAACTATCTTAATTATATTTCAGGGTGTTCCGGTTTTAATATTAGCTAATAAGCAGGATTTACCTGGAGCGCGTGAACCTAAAGAGTTAGAGAAACTTTTAGGGCTTCATGAACTACTAACACCAACTTCTGTAAATATAAGCTCGGTTATGAAATCTTGTTCCTCTTCTACTGGCAATATTGTAACAAGTACAAAAGCCACAGACGATGAACATGACGAAGACATATGTGGCGATGTAGGTGTTACGAATTCATCCAGTACGGTACTCACTTCTAAACGTTCATCATCTTCACCATCTAATCAGCAAAATACCCGCGTAGCTAACGATATAAAGAGTAAAGACTCTTCATTAAAAAATTATTCATCAACATCATTGCTAGACTCATATAATTTTCAACAACATTATAAATTAAACCAACAACATACATCACAAAAATCGTTACAATCTAATGTAGTAACGCACCAATCGTCACCTTCATCTCTTGTATGCACGCCAACATCTTCAAACATACCTATCAGCTGTACTATAACTGGTAATAGCAGCCACCACAGCGACAATATTTCGAAATTGACATCTTCTGCAACAACCTCAAGCATCAATAATACCACATTATTGGCAACAAGGAACACAAATACAAAATTTTGCAGCAGGTCTAGTAATATTGCGTCACAATACAAGGGCTGGTACATTCAGCCAGCATGTGCAATAACCGGCGAAGGACTTCAAGAAGGTTTAGAAGCTTTATATGACATGATTTTAAAGAGACGCAAATTTCAAAAAATTCACAAAAAGAGACGGTAATATTTAACAAAAGTCCAATATTATGTAAAACAAATTGAATGCTGAGAAAACTATAGAATTACAAGTGATACTAAATTTGAACTGAGAATTAGAAAACTGCTATGAGATTGTTACACCAAAGTAAGCAAAATAACTACAAGTGGGTTTTAGTGGTTTGGTTTTTGGTGTGTAATAAGAACAAGCCTGTATACATTAAAATTTTATTACAAAATGAAAAGAATTAAGAACTCGTTTAACGATTTATTTTCACTTCACATTTCTGACTTAATATTATGACTATGTATGTATGTAGTAGCTGAAATACATGGCTCTTTAATTGTTTGTACTTTTGTTGTTAGATTTTTTAATTAAAATTGTTTTGTTTTAACATAATGAACACTTGTAAGATGGTTATAAATTGAATTAGAACTTATTTTTTTCAATGAGCAGAAATAATTGTATTTAAAAGTCTTCTATATACGCATCTATATTATTTTATTGTTTGTTAGTAATTATAAATAATGGATTGTGTGTGATATATATGTATGTATAGATAAATTAGACAAAACCAATATGTCAACGCCGAGCTTAATAAGAGAGTTCTCCACGTATTTCTAATAAATAATTTATAAAATATGTGCCCTAAAATGTTTTCTAGCATGCGTTCTAGATTTGTTTATATACGAAGCTTTGGAGAAATTTAATGAAATGTAGTCAAACCGATGTTTCATAGTACATTTTCTTTTTTTTTTTTACTATACTTTTTACTTTTTTTGACGCGATTTAAAAAACATTTTAATACAATTTTTAATATATATAACAGAGGTTAGGTTGTTTTTAAACTATTTTTATGTTATTTTTAGATCTATAAAATTGTTTTATTATAAGGAAATGTAAGGGAAATGAACATTCGGCCGATGAAAGGATATATATTTTATACATTATATTCTTCTTCAGAAGTGTGAATTTTTAAAAAAAATATTTTTGTAATTTCATTTTTTCTATATTGACCAACTCAAATAAAGTTATATATATATAGACACGTAAATACATAATATACATTTGAAGAGGATATCAATATGTAGAGCATGTTACCTTAAATAAAACTTAGTCGATTTTAATAATATTACGGTTTATCATAACTGCATAATTTGATTTTTGAGAATTAATGAAGAAAAAGGCTAAAGTGAATGATTTCTTAGGCAATGAATTATTATCTTTCGCTCGAAGAGTGTGACTATTTGTTTTGTAACTTCGTTTATGTTTCATGGACTAATATCACATTAACATTAACATTAAAACTGTCATAAAGACTACAAAACAAAATTAAAACTTTAAATTGGAGCAATCTATGTAAAGAGAGCATAATAGAAAGAAATGTGTATGGTGTTTACATTAAACCTGTGGTCTTAAGCAATAACAAACTAAATCTACTTAAATCAATTGGAGTTTTAGATGCTATCATATCCTACAAACAAAACTTTATATTTATGTGAAATTCATATTTCTCTAGCAAGGTTTTTTAAAAAGTTATTAAAAACATGTAGATTTAAGTCGTAATGTAGTATTATTACATTTATTATAAGCGCCTCAATATAACAAATGAGAATTTCTTTATTGTTTTCATCTTAGGCTTACCCATATAAGTACCTTTAATTTTGCAATAAATTTTTTCTAATGGACTTTATTAATTTTTTCAGAGACACCTGTATATATAAAGTGATTTTTCTCGAAAGTATCATTTTCGACTTAGGTACCACAGAAATAAAGGTTGGTCGAGTTATCATATAGAATTTTTCGATAAGAGGAAGAAACGTATCTTATTAAATTGTATTTGTTTTCTATTTTGTATTTATTTTTATCTTTATATATTTCGTTATTAATATTAATTATGTACATATATGAAAACAGAATTTAAGGTACTATTTTCCAATAATTTCAAATTCAATAGTATAATGTTACTGACTTAAATTTAATTACAAATAAACAACAGTTTAATCATTTTTATTTAAATTATTTATATTACAACGAATATTATTTATTTTTCTGTGGCTTTATGAAATTTGGCATATAATGTTACAACAGAGTCAATTTTTTAGTATTTAGTTAATATTAACTAAATTGTGAAATACAATAGTGTTAATTTGTTTCACAACACCTGTTCAGAATGCAAATGAAAGCCACGTAAATAATGAGAGTTCATATATGTAATTTTTTTAAGAAATAGACGATCTGACAAGTGTGTAGAGAACTGTTTTAAACTGGTTAATGTATTATAAAGACAATAAAACGACATCCAAAAACGAAAGAAAAGAAATATAGAAGATTCGCGTATTTATTGGTGTATGTTGTAAGATAGGTTGACTGTATCACAGTAAAGAGTTATGTTAGAAATTACGTAGTATGTTTGTGAAGAAAAGCTAAGAGTTTTAAGTGCCACCCATTAATGTAGTTAATAGTTATCAAAAATATTGTAAAACTAACATTTAATAGAAATGTTTTAATGTAATATCAGTAAAAGGTGTGTATATCAATACCAAAGAAGTTTAGTTATTTTTAATAAAAAAAAATCTATTACTTTAAAATTACAAAAATCTTTTTTTCTATCCATCAAACAATCTCTTAAATAAATGACAATTTTCATATTCCGTATTGATGCATTTTTTATTTCATTTATTATATTGTTACGTTTTTACCTTTTAAAAAGGTTTGAAATATGAGCTCGTAGATTGCAAATAAAAATAAATTTGTGTTTAATTTTAATTAAATCTTTTATTAATCACTCAATTTTGTGTGCCACTGTTCACAACTGATTCTATTTGTTATTCCATTGTTTATGCCCTTTGCGATAAACAATAACAATTATTAAACAATTGTTCTACAATTCTTCACACACAACGCGTCTTCACACAAGACTGACTGAACTTCAACTCCGACTTTGTATGCTTTGCCTTGCCTTTTACATAGCGACGTAAACAGTCTGATGAATGTTCTCGTAGGCGAAGGTTCTGGTCTTCGCCATCACGAGAATGAATGTAAACATGTTGTTTACACTCATACATGCGTCCTTTCTTTTTTGTTGTTGTTTGTGTATCTTTCTTACGTTCGTCCCTTCAGAGTTGTTGTTGTTTGTTGTTTACTTGTTTACTCCTTTTTGTTATATTGATGTTGTTTATTTGTTAATAAAGTAAACAAGTCCGTTGTTTTGTTTTTGTAGCTTTTGTTTAACATTTTAGTGTTAAAGGATGTTACATTTTTTTGTAAATATTAACTTTTTTTTATTTAAAAATACGATTCCGCTTTAACTTTACTATAAATGTACTGCAAACTCAAATTAGAAACAGGTCGGCAAAATTTTGTTTGTTTTGAAATTTTGTTGTAAGAGGACGAAAATAATCAATACAAAGTTGTTCATCCAGGGTTGTGAGACCGTTTGAGTGAAGCCACGTATTCTATCTGGCCTAACTAAAACAAAATCATTTTAATTTTTTTTTTGCTTAGCCAACATATCAGGTGAGGTTATGAACATACTGCACCATAACCTTCCATACACTGACATTTTTAGTGACAAGGCCAGTGCCATCAAGTCGTCTGCAAGATAGTCTAAAAATTTTGACACCACCCCTGTATTTTCTTAAGCTTTTTAAGAGTTATTTTTATTTAAATTAAATAATTTGTAATTTAAATCTTTAAAGTCGGGCACTCATGAACACTTACGAAGACCAAATCGATTTCAAATAGATAGACCACACGGTTGCGAATATGTTTAACAATTAACTTCTTTATTTTTGAATATTTCCTTAATTCTAGGTTTTATATATATTATCCTAACTGTGTAATTCTATTCAGCAACTCCGTTGCTTATCTATTTGTCTATTTACTACAGTCTAAATGGTTATTGAACTTAAAATTAACTTAGCATTAGGGTAATTCATTTTTACTTATTCTATGAAATTCATTAATAGGTTATTTAAGGAATTCATTATTGTTAAGATTAAAATACACCAAACTGCAACTATATGTTGTGATATATGTTGAAATGATCCAACATTCCGGCCCCATTGAAGGACTGAAAGTCTTCAATCGAGTGGGAGTGAAGCTAATTTGTGAATAGGGCGTTTATATATGCCGTTGCGCGTTGCGACCTCCGCCGCTCTGACCTTGCCGTCTTCTCCTTCTACGACCTTGACAACTCTCCTGGTCATCCAATGCTGTGGCGGGCAGTTGTCCTCGTGTACTATTACGACCTGACCTAGCTTCAGATTGGCCGTTTCGCTGGTCCACTTGCCCTTGCCTTGCAGACCCAGGACGTAGCCTCGTGACCCGTCGCCTATGGATTCGAGTGGCAGCGAACGCGGACCCTCTCCTATCAGCAGATGAGCTGGAGTTAGGGCCTCTCCGTCGTTGGGGTCTGGAGACAGCGGTGCGATGG
>QOCX01000763.1:8632-77989 GCA_005959815.1 Sarcophaga bullata
CACAAAGAGAACGTCAATATTTGTTCCTCATAATATTTTGGAAATATTATCTAAGAAAAAGGGTATTTATTGCGTGGGTGATTTAAGAAATAATATATCCTATTTCAAGTTTACACACGTTTTAAATTTTCGCGTTAAAAAAAAACATAACAAATTTATAAAAAATGTAAATTGAACATTTTCAGCTTCCCTTGACTGCTGAGTGTAGGATATAAACCAATATTTTTCTTTTCAATTCCTCAATTCCTGTACTGGAATGTAGTTGTTAGTGCACTTGATATTTTGATTTTTAGTTTTTGTCACTATATGTATTTTGTTGATATATGTTTCGAACTTGGTTGAACTTTTTCTTTTTGGTTTCTTTAATTTTTGTTATTGTTTATGTATTGTTTTGAAAATGTGCAATTTTTGTTTTTGGTTCTCCATGTAGTATGTATTTTGTTTCTATTTTCTGTGAACTTAGTGAACTTATTGTTTTCTGTTTTCAATTTTTATTTGTTTTCAACTTATATTTTTTTGTATAATTTGAAATATCACTTTTGAAACGGTCTGATATTTTATTGTTTTGTTTGTAAAATGTAATGTTTTTGTAACTGTATGTTTTAATTACGGTAATTTTTTGTGATTATTGTTTGTGTTAATTGATTATTTGTTAATTTTTATTATACTTTAAAGTATTTTGCGCATTTGAAGGTTTTTGTTTTGAGAATATTTTATATGTTTCGTATATTGGATAATCTACGTTTTACACTGATTTTGTTAGTGTATATGTGTTTATTTTTTCACGTTTGCATTTATTTATATATTTTTAAAAAATTTAAAATTAGGGGTTATATATTTTAGGGTGTGGTAAAATTTTCACAACATTGAGGGGTTATGGGGACCGATGGAAGGAACCATGAACCTTACGGGCCCTATAGGGTGCGGGTTTAACGTATCTCGGTAAGAGGGGGCCCAGTGAATCAATACCAACCCTACCAGAGGAAATTACACAACCTTTTGGTGTTCAATTGTATACTACTTATTGCCACCTAATTTATTTAGAGTACAATCGGACTGTCTAGTCTTTTGCTTTGTTTACACCTTTTAAAATGCTATAAAATGTATTTATATATGTGTTGAGTTGTTGAGTAGATGCTAATCTTGTAGACCATATAATTTCGTGGAACCAAAATTTAATTTTGAATTTCTGGCAATAAAAAACAAAATTGAATATACGAAAGAAATCTATCGAAATTTAGCAAATTTAAACACTTTCCTTCTATTTAATCAACTCACGAAACTTTGCTGTTCTTCCTTTCAGTGACTTCAAGTATCCCTTAGAACAAGAACAAATCCTTTTGTACGTATTTTTTTCCCCGTTGCAGTTTCTTTTATTATTATTTCTTTTATTTTTTAAATATCTCCACTCTTTTTATAAATTTTATGACTAAACAATATTGCTTATGTTGGTTACAAAAGCGAATTTCACAAATGATGATGGTTATAAAACGGTTGAAAATAAAGCTCAAATATCACAAGTAAGAGTCCTAAATTAAATTCATCGCATTCCGGCGCCCTTGCAGAACTGCAATAAAGAAGGCAATGGCTCCAATAATGCTATAGGACATAGAACAAACAACACTATTATATTAATTCGAATTTGATTAATTCATTTCTCCTCTATTTCCGTTCAAAAAAATAAAAAAAAATGAAATTAAAACTACAACAGCTCACGATCCTCAGAATCCAGTGGGTATCCATCATAAAAGTAAAATGAAATTAGGAACTAAAAATGAAAATTGTATTTAATATGTATCATGGTTTAAAGCGATGTGTTGCATATTTATGGATTACGAAGGACACAATCCAGAAATTAGATAACCGAAGATTGAAAACTGGGCCAAAGGTTTGCCCATTGCACCACCAAATACACCATTGCGTTTGATTTTGCTATAAACATGACAGCCCTACCTGATTCCAACTGGGGCCGCCACAAAGAAGTTTGGGTCTGCCAATTGTAGTCCCGGAAACTCGTCTGCTATCCGTCCGTAATCCGACCTTATCGGTGTGAGGCCATCCAACTGTCTTCGCATCTCCGCATATGTCTCGACCGTGTCACTGCTGCCGTGGTTGCCCCTAGTCATCAATACTGCCCGTTCCGAGAGTTAAATTTTTATCATCTTCGCTCCAAGCCGACGAACCACCCGCTCCGAAATGAAGGTGCGCTCTGCAGTTGGATCGATGACCGCTCTCTCCATGACGTATCTCCCATGTGACTATAGCGGTTGATTTTAGCAGAACGCTGTCCGTCAACGTATACGACGTAGATGGTAAAACTCTACCAGCTGTCGAAAGAGACATTTCTCCTGACCGTTGAGATTTGGGGTTCATCGGTCGACTCGGAACAAGAGCGTTCGACGGACTAGGTCTTCGGCTCTCACGTTCATGGGACGAACGAGGTTCTTGATAAGCTGTGCGATCAGGCGATCTGCGATTGCGTTTACCTCTCCTCGATTTCACTACATTTCTCGGAACAGACGAACGAGGTCTATTGTCCGGCTTATGGAGAAGCGAGTGGTGCACATCACCGCAACGCTTGCACTTGCCAGTACTATATAGATGGTCACCAATTTCATACGCTCATTGTAATCTGCATTCGAAAATATTTCACAGAAACGCAATGGGTGGTTTTTCAAACAGAACCGACACACTATTTTCTTACCATTGTCGCCTTGCTTGTATTTTTTCGGAGAAACCATGATACGCTGAAATTATTAAATATTTGAATTCAAATTTGTCGGAAGATTTACCAGTTGCACAACTGGTCTAGTAATTATTCCGCGTACAGTGTTCAAATCCACGACTCTAACTCTAACATGGCCATCCCTACCCGAATGTAAATTCAATACGCGACCCAGGCGCCGTTCATTGGTAGGCACGTTGTCTTCACGGATGACCACCATATCACCGACCTGTAAATGTTTCTTCAAACACTTCCATTTATTCCTCTACCGTAGCTCTTTCAAGTATTCTTCTTTCCAACGCAGACACATGTGTTGGTTCAAAGCCTTAACTCTTTGTCATCGATATGTTGTTGAGGGCAAAGGATCCGCAATTTCCAATTCCGGTGGAGACAGTAAAGGACCACCAATGAAGAAATGACCTGGCGTAAGAGCATTCAAACAATCTTGAACTCTTAAAGTAAGCGAAGAAAACCATGTGACATTTTTCTTCTTCCTTAGTGTCATATTCCTCGGGAGTAGGATTACACCATATAGGAGAGCCTAACCAGGGGGACCATGCCACCACAATTTTTCAGCTGCTAAATACTGCGGCCGAACTCCTCGCCTTATCAAGCCAGCCGGATTTTGCACCGACCGGACGTACCTCCAGCAGGCCTTGTTCATGTGCTCCGTCACCTTTGCAACTCGATTAACAACAAAAGTTTTCACGACCAAGGGGGTTTTAGAAGCCAAGCCAAAACTATGGTAAAATCTGTCCACCCATAGAACGTTGTTTTCGCTGCGTCAAACCTCAAATTTTTTCTCACTGTATCCATCAATTCAGTTAATAAAACGGCCCCGCAAAGTTTCAGCCTAGGTAAAGCGACTGGTTTCAAAGGAGCAACCCTAGACTTAGCCAACAACAGCTCGGTCTGAATATCACCTGAATCATCCGCAATACGAAAAGCTTAGCTATGATTGACAGTACTTCTCTTTTGGTGTAATTCTCCTTGATCTCGATTGCCGTCATCTTAAAGAAAAACTGATCAGACTTGGCATTCCATTATACGCCCAGAGTTTTGACAGAGCTAATGTCTTCAAACTCCAAAAAGTCTTCCCTCAATAACTGATCAGAAGGTCAACCTTGAAGAATTCTCCCGTCGTTTGAGGTGAACTTCCTCCCAGTGAGAATCATGCAATAGTCAACGCCAACCTTAATTGGTCTCGAGCCTCTATTGCTCCAGAGACATCATGAGCCCCACAAATGCATCATCGACATACATCATCTCCCGTAAAATGTCAGAAGCTAAGGGCCATTTTGAGTTATCGTCATCAGCGAGTTGAAGCAATGTTCATATTGCCAAAAATGGAGCACAATTTATCCAAACGTGACGGGTTTTTAACGCGAAATCTTCTACTTCTCAAATCTGGTCAAGATTTGTAATCCCAACAAAACACCCCCACGGTACAAGGGGGCAGCTGCATATTATGCCGAATGCGATTTTCGCTGCCTTGACCATTTGGGCAGTGGGTTGATGACATCCGAGCTTGGTTGACCAACGTCTGGGAGAGCTCACCCATTATATATGTTATGTATCCTAACTTACAATGCCCAAAAAGTTTCCTTGCTGCATCCCGCTCACCTTCTAAATCCTCTTCATCACCTGTGGCAAAGGCTTCATAAGAGTCCCGCACCTTTGCCCACAACGACTTGAACTCCTCTCTCTGTATCTCAATGGAGAAGGTCGAAGGAGTAGCAATAAATTCCCTTTCAAAATCCAGGAATATTGAGTAAACCTCTCAAACGTCAACAGTTTCCTCGACTTAGACATCCCGACTATATTAACGGAAGTTAACCTCACGAAGGGAATGAAAAACTAAGAAGAATTAACAGAATGGTTGAGACTCTGTTCCTCACTATTTCACGATTAATTCCCCGAACAAAATTTAAATCAAATAAAATATAAAATTAAATAAATAATAATTAAAATCCGAAAAGACCTCGAAAACGTACGCGTCCCGATCGTTAGCAATTGTACACACACAACCGAAAAGAAAAATATTTCAAAAGATAAATAAAAAGGTCACCGTGACCAGCACAACGTACTGCCACGATGAAATTAACGCCTCATCGCAAACTTAATAAAAGTAATATATGTCCAATAAGACGGACATATATTTTCAAAAATAATACATACTTCCGCGAAACTCAGCCAACATGACGAACCCCTGGTGGCCAATAACCCGATACTTATTGTTTTTCAAAAATCAAAGGAAAAAACAATAGAAGTACAAAAAGACATACGAAGTTAAAAAAATAACCTCGTACCGCTATCTACTTTCACCTTGTATTCCACATCAACCGCGTACGGTTGACGTAAATAAATTTTGCCAATGCACCAAATTTAATAAATTAAACTTGAAACTAAATATCGCAAGAATAGTACATGCAACTTTTTTTAATTTAAAGTAACAAATAATAATTTCACTTTGCATAAGTCAAGAAATTACAAAAAATTAGTGAATAAATAATAAAAAATCAAAGGCAAACCCATAAATAAATTTCATTGTTATTATAAAGTATTGATATTTGCACTCTACCCTAATACTACTTTATAAAAGAAATCAATGATACATTGATTATTTAATCAGTTACCATGAATAATTATACTTTTTTAATTTATATAAATAAAGTAAATCCAGTAGGCATTTGCAGCTGTGTGTTCATTTGATTTTCATTATACGATACTACATATTGGCGACGAGAACAAAAATAAAAAATTGTTAATAAAAAAATTGTATTGAAAAAATTTTTTGTATATACCAATAAAAAAATGCCCCCAAAAATTGATACAGAACAAAATGTTGTTCCACTGGTCGTGCTTCAAACTTCTAACATACAAGAATTTAATTCAAGTTTGGATTCGTGGAAGATATGGAAAGAAAGATTGGACATTCATTTTAGTGAGATCACCTGCACGGATGAAAAAGTAAAAAAATCTATCTTGCTGAAAGCAATTGGAGCTATTTCCTACAAAGTTTTGCGCAGTTTGTGCAGTCCATCTTCTCCTGTGTCAAAGTCATTTGTCACTTTACTCCACCAACAATTATTTTCAGTGGACAGAAGAAATTTAATGATTCAACAAAACTAGATAGTCAACCTGTTGCAGAATGGTATGCCATTATGTCTTAACTCTAAGACATTAGCACTCAATTTTAAATTTGGAATTGCTTGGAAGTATTTGTTTCAAAATAATTTGTGATGGGTTTGACAAATTTCATTTTTGAAAGAATTTGTGAAGAAGATGAAAAACTCGCACTTCAAAGTGCATTAAAAAAGCCATGATTATGGAGACGAAGAGTATGGCCAAAGAGGGGAAGGAGGGAACAACAGTTTAATTTTGTCAAAAAGCAAAAAATTTTCAAAACAACAGAGAACTAAAAATAAATAATTATGTTAATGTTGGTAATGGTAGTAGAGACAGTTGTGGCAGTGGCGGCAGAAGATACGGAAGAGTTGACAGGGGTACAAGCAGTAGTGAAAAAAGTTATTCATGCTCTTATTGTGGTTGGAGAAATCATAACTCTCAATCTTGTAAATACAAGAACAGCAAGTGCCATTCGTGCGATAGAATTGGTCATTTGGCCTCAGTATGTCGTGATAAGAAGAGAAGTGTAAATTATGCATTATTCTTATGTACCTAATGATGTTCATGATAATAATCATGATAAGGATTTACTTAATCATTCTATTTTCAATGTGTCTGAGGGAAATTCTAGTAACGTGTATTCTCTGCCAGTCATCATTGGTGGAATTAAACTTAATGCTGTGTGTGATACAGGTGCTCCATGTACGTTGTTTCCAATTTCATTTTATGAAGAAAATAACATTAAGAAGAAACTTTGATCTTGTACTGTCCCATATGTTGATTACAATGGTGATAAATTGAAGCTGGTGGGTGAATATGATGCGTCTGTAACTTTTGAAGGTGGCACAAAATCTGTAATTGTTGTTGTTGTTGACACTACAAATCCATATTTACTTGGTCGATCATTCTTACGTTCATTTAACTTTGAGCTCATGCAAGTAGACAACATAAATCAAACCAATTCTTATGCTGCAATTGTAAATCAATTAAATAGTGAATTTAGGGAAGTTTATGAGGATAAGTTGGGAGAGTTTAAAATTAGTAAAGTTTCTCTGAAAGGCAGTGAAGGTGTTACATCCATATTTTGCAAACCAAGACTGTTACCGTTTGCATGGAAGGACAATGGAAAAACAATTACGCGATTTAATCGAAACAGGTGTGTTGGAACCTGTTGACAATTCGGATTGGGGTACTCCACTAGTACCAGTTTTAAAGCACAATGGTGACATACAAATTTGTGGCGATTTTAATGTCACTATAAATAAATTTATAATAGATTTTAAGTATTCTTTACCAAGAATTGACGAGATATTTGCGTCATTAGAAGGAGGAGTCCTTTTTACCAAACTGAGCTTATCGAATGCATACAATCAACTTGTTCTTGATAAAGGCTCACAACTACTTTGTGCCTTAAGTACTCACATTGGAATATTAAAAGTGAAACGTTTACCGTTTGGGGTCAAAACAGCTGCTGCTATATTTCAGAAAACCATGGAAAACGTCCTAAGGAGAATTCCGAATGTTATCGTGTATCAAGATGCCATCACTGTAACAGGTAAAAGCATGGCGGAACATATTAAACAAGACTAGTGCTCAATAAATCCTCCGGATTAAAGTTAAACATAACGAAATCGGTTTTCCTTCAACCGAAAGTTTCGAATCTTGGTTTTGACATTGACAAAAACGGATTGAGCAAAAATAACGATAGAATTTCTATTATAATTTCTGCAACAATTCCAAATGATACATCTAAATTAAGAGCTTTTGTTGGTATGCCAAATTATTATTCAAAATTTATAAATAACTTTTCAAATATCATGTTCCCACTTTACCGTTTCTTGGGCAAAGATGTACCTTTTATTTAGTCAAAATCTTGCCAAAAATCTTACGATTCTATAAAAGAAGCAGTAACATCTGACCAAGTNCTTGCCAAAAATCTTACGATACTATAAAAGAAGCAGTAACATCTGACCAAGTTTTGATTCACTTCAATCCTAAATTATTATTGGTGTTAACTACTGATGTTTCTAAAAGCGCCGTGGGAGGAATTTTATCACATAAATTTGATGATGGCGAAAGGCCAATAGCTTTCGTATCTAGAGCGTTATCTACATCTGACAAGAATTACAGCACACTTGAAAAAGAAGCATTAGCGATTGTGTTTTGCGCTACCAAACTTGGAAACACTTATTTTGAAAACTGACCATCGCCCGTTGCTCACTATATTCAGTAGCAACAAAGGGAATAAAGTTGTAGAATGTATTTTAAACGGAACTTTATACAATTTAAAATATGAACGTTTTACACCATATACAGAAAAGTATATCCAACTCACTGTTGAATATGGTTGTATATTATGGGGTTCTAGAACAGTTATACCTTGAAAATTCAAAACAAAAATGTTGAAAGAATTGCACTCGTCACATTTGGGTGTAGTAGAAACTGAAGCACATGGCAGATCGTATATATAGTGGCAAGGACTTGCTAAAGACATAGAAAATTTAGTCAAAAACTGTATGTCATATCAAAAATTACAGTCTAGTCCTGAAAAAAGCAGTTTAATACCGTGGACACCAAGTGGATCGGTTCAGAGCAGAATCCACATCGCCTATGCTGGTCCAATCATAAACTTTTATTTCTTAATTGTCATCGATCCATTTTCAAAGTTCGTTGAAATTTCCAAAACTAAAGAGATGACAACAGCTTTTGAAGATTAAGAGAAACAACAGTTTTTAGAAGATTAAGAAAAATGTTTTCACGTTATGGATTAGTATATACATTGATGAGCGACGACGGTCGTCAAATCACTTCAAGTGAATTCCAAAATTTTTTATCCCTAAATGGAATCAACCACATATTAACAGCGCCTAGCCATCCTTCAACCAATTGTCAAGCACAAAAACAATGATGCCAGTTTAGATACAATTTTATGCAGATTTTTGATGGATTATCGCAACATGACCCACTGTAATACAGGCGAATCTCCAGCAGAAATATTCTTTGGAAGACAACTTAAGACTCGTTTCAGTAACCTCAAACCACTAACAACTCAAGAGAGAATTTTTTATTCTCAATACAACAACGTTGTTAATCACAAAGGAAATCGGAATGAAACTTTCAAGCAAAGTCAAAACGTTATGGTCTGTGACTATCGTAATTCAAGCAAGCTTTGTTGGACTCATGCAATTATTAAAGAAAAACTTGGACCTCAGTCGTATTCCTGTATTTTATCACATAACAATTACGTTTTCAAACGTCATCTTGATCAGATCATGAATCAACCGACTTCACAACAACTTGTTGAAACAGATTTACAAACGTTACAAAATGGCAACACCACCTCAACATTAGAGCAAGTCTCAGGCAGATGTTCTCACGTACCAAAAGAAAACTCAGACCACGAGAAGGAGGTAGAGTAGTAAAAAATCAAACTCAAAGTGTTATCACATTTATAAATTAAGCAATTTCCTTTGTAGTTTAAACTTATTTTCAAATTAAAATATTGTAATTAAATAATGTATTTTATATTGTAGTAACAGTTTTAGGAGGAGCATATAAAAAATATATAAATATATAAATTTCAGTCAATTCTGACTCTGTCATAAGTCAAGACAAATTAGCATAACAGTGCGTATTCAAAGAACACTTTGAATTTATAATACACCACTTTGTGAATATATATACACTGTTATAAATCCTATATACAAGCAAAATCCTGTTAGACTAGACAACAAAACTTTACAAGTATATAAAATTACTACCAAATAGAAAAAATATAGTAGTAAAACCAAAACAATTTTACCTTGTAATTTGGAGGTTATTTAAAATATTGTTGGGGTAGGGCTGTAGCACAAAAAAGAAGGTTCCAAAATCCAAGTCCTCTGGACCAACTGTTAAATTGTTGTTGAGTAGATGCTAATTTTGTGGACCGTATAATTTTGTAGAGGAGATGAACTTCTGCGAAACAAAATTTATTTTTGAGTTTTTGGCAATAAAAAACAAAATTGAATATACGAAAGAATTCTATCGAAATTTAGCAAATTTAAACACTTACCTTCTATTTACCAACTCACGAAACTTTGCTGTTCTTCCTTTCTGTGACTTCAAGTATCCACTTAGCACAAGAACAAATTCTTTTGTACGTATATTTTTCCCATAAAAAAGGCACTTATAATATATTTTTTTTAAGTAATATCTCCACTTCTTTTTAAATTCTTCTTCTTTTTATAAATTTTATGATAAAATAGTATTGCTTATATTGGTTACAAAAACGAATTTCACAAATCAATATTAGTCTTGATGGTTATAAAACGTATGAAAATTAAGCTCAAATATCACAAGTAAGAGACCTAAATTAAATTAATTTACAACAGGATGTTAAAATATCCCAAAGCTCAAATTAAAATACAGTATAATGTTAAAACCAAAAAAAAGAAAGCTTATTTAATACTACAACGCCATCTGTAGGTTCTTAGGTCGCAGAGGATGGGATTGTCTCATCTCCGAACATAAACACTATTACTATTACTATTACTATTACTATTACTATTACTATTACTATTACTATTACTATTAGCTATTACTATTACTATTACTATTACTAGTCTATTAGCTAATTTTAACCTATTACTATTAGCTATTACTATTACTTTATTACTATTACTATTACTATACATATTTACTATTACTATTATATTACTATTTACTTATATACTATTACTATTACTATATATGTCATATATTATTAATTACTATTATATTACCGTATTACTATTACTATTGCTATTATATTCTTATATACTCATCATTACTATTACTATTACTATTACTATTACTATTACTATTAACTATTACTATTACTATTACTATTACTATTAGATATTACTATTACTATTACTATTACTATTAACTATTACTATTACTATTACTATTACTATTACTATTACTATTATATTAACTATTACTTACTATTACTTTACTATTACTATTACTATTACTATTACTATTACTATATATTCTTACCTATTCATTACTATTACTATTACTATTTAACTTACTTACTATTCTAATTACTATTACTATTACTATTACTATTACTATTACTATTACTATTACTATTACTATTACTATTACTATTACTATTTACTATTACTATTACTATTACTATTAATTTACTATTACTATTACTATTATATACTATTACTATTACTATTACTATTACTATTACTATTACTATTACTATTACTATTACTATTACTATTACTATTACTATTACTATTACTATTACTATTACTATTACTATTACTATTACAGTATTACTATTACTATTACTATTACTATTACTATTACTATTACTATTACTATTACTATTAGATGTAGCTATTTACTATTACTATTACATTACATTACTATTAGCTAACTTACTATTATATTACTATACGTATTAGCTATTACATTACTATTACTATTACCTATGATATCTGCTATTACTATTACTATTTAGCTATTACTATTACTATTACTATTACTATTACTATTACTATGAATATTGCTATTACTATTACTATTACTAATTACATTTGTTCACTCTACCCACTAAAACTAAACTTATATCGAAACTTATGAACGAAGTTTCAATACATGTTTCGTTTAGAAAAAGAATTGTAACTTTAGTATTATACTCCAACCCGAAATGAATATTTGATAATATGATGCAAAAGTATTATATAAAGCTAAGAACTCTTTTGTTTTACTTACTCCTACTTCTCGCTAAATATTTATATTTAACTTGGTTTGCTGGTCAGCCCACATTATTGTTGTTACTATTGCTTTACTCTTACTATTCTCAAATAATTACTGTAGTGACTGTCGTCAGCTGAGTCGAGTTGTGTTTCCAGCAGACCAATGAAGTTTAGTAGTCCATCTTTTATTGAGCCCGCCTCCCCCGCAATCAGTTTTCGTTTTCTTTGTGATGGTCCGTCATTAGCTGCTATCAGTCTGGGTAACATGCTTTGCCCTGGTAAGAATTATTGTCTGTAGCTTGCATTCATTAGCAGAGACAGCTTGGACCAAGTTGACTTTTAGTGGACTGCATTTGGTGGGGTTTTGTATTGGTATGTCAGTAGTCGTTGGTATAGGTTCTTCACATAGTGTATGGAGAACAAGTTCCTCATATGTTATCACTATGTACCGCTGCCAAAATATGAAACGGTGAGGTTTGTGCCCAACTTTATAGTAGCAATTTGATAATCAAGTGCTAAAGGGTTGATGTTCAGTGCATTTCGGAGTCGTCTAAAATCTTCGCCTTCTTGTACCGTATGATAGTTTCTCTAGCGTCTAGTCTATCTTCTTTTCCTGAGTTCAGCGATTTCCGTTGTCGAACTATACACAGAACGTATTCTGAGATCTTTCGATGCACGATGCATTGAAGAATCGAATTTTGCACTGCATCGTTCCGGTAGCTAGAATGATAGCATGACTACCCTCGCATTTAAGCGAGTATTTATCGAATCCGTCCAAGAAAGCTTTACTATTAAACTTATCAACGTCTCGTTTGCGTGTTCCCTTGCTTTGATTGTTGAGGTAAGATTCGTTCTCTACGTGACTTGGAAATGAATGTAGTGTGATGACTACCATCATAATCTTCAAAGGGTTTCTATTTCGCTGTTGTTCTTTCAGATTCTCAGTTACAAAAGTGATACCAGCGCAGTGTACTCTCATCCCAGTCCCCTAAAAACAGAACTGCTGCCGGTCTTCGTCACTATCAGGCCAAACTCTGCAGCCAAATGGGAGGTACATCTTCCCCCAGTGTTCGTTGTTCGCTTGCCATATTCAACATCTTCGACACTAAAATCCCCATCAATACCTCATAATAGTCAGATGTTCGGTACGGAGATATATGTATCTAGTGCCGGATCCGTAATCGCAAAATCTACCGATGTTAGGTAACCAAAGTGTAGCCGTGACTGTTTCTTCCTCCAACAAAGACTCCATGGGGATCCCCCACTCCATTCTTAATGTTTATGCTTATATTCTTCTGACGGTACGGAACTGGTTACATGATATCTAAAGTCCCCCAGTACTCCTTTCCCAATCAACTACAACCTGGAAAGTCTTTCCGCTTTCAATGCATTTCCCATTGAGACAGCTGTTGATGTACATGCCGGGCTGTTGCCGTGTCATAACTGACTAGCCAATGACACGTTACTCGTACAGTGTTCGTTGTGACACCGCAAACGATTTATCAGCCAATCCTTCATCCACATTATTAAGTGGTTGTCCGGAAGCAAGTGCGTCAGTGCCGATAGATCTTCCTGCAGCTAATCCGGAGAAGTTAAAAGTTTGCTACTGTTTCTGAAGACATCAGCAACCTCTCTATCACTTGTTTCATACACGCTTGTTGCTCTCTCTTTTACTTCGGCCAAGCATTGCGGTTATTGGAAATGACGGCCCTGAGACCCCTTGTCCACGCCCTATAGCCGCCGGTACTGGATCTATAATTCCCTTCACCACAACAGAATTATTTTTGGATACGTCAAATTGATTTTTTTATTCAGAATTTTTTCCCTTATCATTCTTTACCTACTGCCAGCATATATATGACTCTAATAAGTGTTACAAACTTCTAGATTAAATATAATATCTTATTGATTGAATAATGTCTGAGATCTCTATTCAAATTCTTTTGTGTGGATTATAGGTTGCACCTTATAATTTTTCGAGGATGTTATTATTACACTTATCGATATATGTATATTTCAATTAGCCCTTTATAGATGATATGGATACTCTACATTCAAACATCTATAGATTTCCACTCCTGAGGAAAGTATTTAAGTCCTAAATATGAAAAGAAAAATTCTCATGGTAGTACGTAACAGTCTTATTAGTATTTCGGTTAAGATTGAGGTTTTAATACACATTATTTTTCTTATATCTTATTAGATTTAAAGTTTTTTATTTTTTATTATTAAACAGACTTAACATAACTTAGCTTCTTAGCAGCAAGGCAGTATGATTATTGCTTCAATGATTGAGCTTTTAATAAAGTTTACAGCAACGCAGTAATGTTATAGCTTCAACGATCAATATTATAATAAATATTACAAGATTTAGGGGAGGCAAAAAGATTTTTTTATTTTATTTTATTTATCAAAATATAACAAATGATAGAAGAGGGATATGCATAAAACATATAGTAAATTAGTAACAAAATGTACTACAACAATGCTAAGTAGCAGGCGGAAATTTGCGCGATAAAGCTTGTATATGTATAAGTTAGAATGAAATAGAAAAGTGCAAAAAATATAATATAGATCAACTGCAGCAAGCACGCACAGTGGTACATTAAGAATATTATTAGAAAAAACTATGTCTAAATACCCTACTACATAATTAAACAACCTTAACTAAACTAAACTATTATTAATTTGTTGTATTCTAACTTTCTCCACCACTAAGCACGATAGTGATGAACTTGAGGTATTATTTCCACAAAGGGGATCTGAATTGGGTAAAAAGGCTATTTTAAATATAAGACGTCTAAGGAGTCCGAGCCAAAAGTCATTGTCCGGGTGGTGAACCTTCATCAAATGTAATTATGAAGTCTCCTACTTTAGCATTTCTCGAAATTTTAAGCCATTTAGGTCTAGTCTGTGACCGACAAAGCGTCCGCGATACCAAAAGTGTTGCTTTAATTCCTCGATTCCATTTGGATAAATGATCGATACTAATTTGATGTGAATCTTCTTCTGGTACACAGACAGACCGTTAACATTAGAACTTTAACAGAGGCCCGAATTTCAACGAACTCTTTAGGTAAGGAAGATTTCTTTTTGTAAAGAATTTCCAGTTGTTACTGAGTACCACCAAAATTCATACCGCAATCAGAATACCGATCAGCACAATTTACACTTCTGGATATAAAGCGTCGAAATGCAGCTAGAAATGAGTCTATGGAAAAACTGGTCACTGCTTCAAGATGTAAAGCCTTCGTTACCACACAAATAAAAAGAAAAATATAAACCTTGTGGTGACAAAATTTCGTGAAGTTGAATGTTTTTTGTTAATTGGACCTGCATAGTCCAGGTCGCTATGTTGGACAGGTCGTTTGTTTTTGTGACTAGGAAGCCACCTCTGGCCTGTTCTGCTGCCTTTGCGCTGTATTAAAAATAATCAATACACTGCTCTCCAACATTTTAGTTGTATTTCTAGCTGACAAAATGAAATATTCTCGAGAAACAAATGAATAGCAAAATAGTTTAAGCCCTATTAAAACTAATGCGACCATGTTCTCTGAACTGGAATATTTTATTTAGAAATTCAACACATTGTGAAACTTGAATAAGTTTCATATGGTCGTAATTAAGCTCGATACCGGTGGGAAAGATAGGGAAAGCGTTGTAAAATTTCGGGCTTTCTAGTTAATCAATGGATGAATCAATATTTAAACGTGCACATTCTTCTGGTAAATCAGAGTTTTCAAATCCAAAAATTGGTTGCTTTGGCCTTTTTTTCTGGTTATCACACAACCATTTAGTGCCATTTCAATACAGCTCATGGTCAAAGATACACAATCGGATAGGTTATCTCGTGTTGAAATGCAGCGCCATTTATTATTCGGTGATCTTCGCTGTATTTCTGCTACTCTGTTTGCAATATAAACTGGTCATCTGGATGTCTGGCCCCTAATCCATGAAAGTACTGTAGAGTACTGTTAGTAATATCGCTATCAAGTAAAAATGTTATTTTGCTAGTATTGCTACTAATATTGCTCCGCAGAGATCCATTCGAGGTATAGTTAGACATTTTAGTGGTCCAACTTTAGTTTGTGCTTATAGTTAATTATTATTCAAAATGGCTTTAACATAAACAACATGAATTTATAGGAATTTTTATTTTTTCTAGTTCCTTAAAAATGTATCTATGTTCTATCCATCTTCTATTTTAATTTTCTGGAACAAAATCATTCAAATCGATTCTTAACAACCATATGTGTTGAAATTCTATTTTCGTTAGAATAGTCGTAGGGGTCATATACCTTCGCTGCGTCTTATAGTTGACTTCGCTTAGTGACCTTCTCGTCACTTTTTAAAAATTAATAATCATTTTTTATGCTCCATTCAAGAGCAAGAGGCTTTATAAAATTATCATTTTCAGCATCAAGAACTTTAAAATCTGCTTAAATTTCAATCAAAATAGATTCTGGTGTTCACTAGCTACGTTAATTTAGCGAAACATTTTGAATACAATACGATAACGTCCCCATCGTGTTATAATCGCAGGGCAAAATGATTGCAGCGCGGATTCTGCAGAAGTTCCTCATTTAAGGAGGGTTGATATATTCTTCTAGAACTTCAGTCAAAAACTACTCTTAATAATGTGGTTGAGCAACTATCTCTTAGCACACCGTGATACCATAAAATTTATCTATTCGTAATTTAATTCTGTGGAATTAATTTAACCATGTGATCTGGTCCTTAGTATTTTCCTTTTTTTACATTTTGCTTCAACATTATTCAGAGATAGCGCATTATAATAATTAGAATGACAAACGATTGGCGAAGGACATTCATCATTGTAAAGCTACTGTAAACTATGTAGTGACCAGTCGTCAGAATTGATCTTCTGGAAATACTATCCACAAAGTTCTTCTTCCCCTGTAAGATGTCGCTTTTCTGCATTTTTTCTTGCTCCCACAGCACACAAAGCTGCACACATTCACATTTATATTATTTCTTAGGAAAAAAAGAACCAAACCAAAATCTAATTGTAAGAATAAGCAGTTATTAAATTTTTTTTGCTGAGGTAAAATGGTTTTGCTATAGACAACCCAGAGGTAAGTTGATTGAACCGCTTTTAGTAAAACTAAGATCAGCCAGCTTCAGTTCCTTTGAACTTGATAACATTTTTGAATGTGTTGGTTGCAGCTGGCAGCTGTTGTTTTTGGTAAAACTAAACTATTGCACGCGCTGTAAGATGATCTTTTAGACTATTACAGTTGCATTCTTAGTTTTCAATGAGCTTGTCAGATCAGTCCTATTTACTTTTGCATATTCCTTATTCGCTTTTGCTGGCAAATTTGACAATTTGATTTTAGGCGACAATTGATGCTAAAGTGTCCCATATTAAAGAATTTCTAGAAATTCTCGCTTCAAAAATTGCCTTGTTTTTAGAGGACAAGGCTGTGAATTTACAACCTTGAATAAAAAAAACTGTAACTTGTAGCAACAACGGCAATTTGTATCGTTATTAAATGCAGTCATATGAATATTTAGGAACATATTTGTTTTTTGTCCGACATAAATTTCTGGAATTTAATGCTCTAATATGAGTAATGATCATCATTAGTTGTTTCTAAAGGAAGAAGGATGTTACCAAATATACAAAAAGCGTTGTAATAGAAGCTTTCCTTTCACTTAATATTTCTCAAAAAACACTTTTTAGATAAATTTTACTAATACATGCTCTTTGGATAACAAAGTAAGGCAGTAGAAACGCAGGTTAATTTAATAAAATTAAAACCCAATCATCCGGTTAATTAATTCCAGTATAGGTAACATTCAAGTTTAGGTAAACATTTTCAGTCTAGGTAATATTCCATTATAAGCTAAATTCCGTGTAGGCGAGATTCTTGGAATTCGGCACCAATGTTTAACTTTGAGATTTTAATACACTTTATTTTATTAATTAATTTGACCAAATTTTAACTTATTATTTATTTCTTATTATTGAACAAACTTAATTTAATATCAACTTCGTAATGAATAGAAAATAGCAGCAAGGAAGTATGATTATGACTTTAATGATCCAGCTTTTGATACAATTTGCATCAGCGCAGTGATCTTATAGATATAACAATCAACAATATAATAAATGTTACAAGATTTAAAAAGCCAAAGGAATTCTGTTTTTAACGAAATTATAACAAATAATATAAAAGGGTTATTTATATTAGCAAACACAATTGGTCGATTCACACAAACCGTTGTATCGTCGTATTGAAATTATTGTTGGGCGCATTTACAACAGTATATGCTTGTTGTTGATATTTTTCATGTAAAAATCACAAAATTTTTTTTCATACGTTTTAAAAGTTGTATTGGATTCTGCTATCAAATTGTATGAATGAAAAAAAATGTGTATATGTTTTCATATGTTTTTAAAAAAATCGTGTTGCTTTCGTGCTATTAATGAATGCCAAAATTTACGAAGAAATACAAATATGCATAGCATTGAGCGTTCACAACAACTAAGTGTATTAAATATAACATACACGATACGAAGCCGTGTGAATTGGCCAAATATAGATAATAGACAGGTTATAGCAAGCACGATGGTACATTAAGAATATTATTAGAAATAATATAAATATAGTACTACAAAATGAAATAAATTTTACTAAATAATTATTATTACAATTAGTTGCCGTAGTCTAGTTGAAGGCAAGTCAGACATCTCCAACAAAATGAAATATAAACAAATATTTCTTCGGCGACTCAGCAGATTTCTGGCAAAAACTCTGTCATTCGGAGTCGACTTTAGACAGTAGGTCCCGCCACTTAAGTACAAAATTAACACACTCAACATAAGTGATGTGAGAAGCCAGATCGAAATCATGTTTAAGGGGTTGTAATTACCAATTATGTGTGTATGTAGAATTTTTTTCTCTTACTAGATTCTTCCTTCAACGAGGAGGCAATTTACTTCTGATCAATAATTTTATTTTTACATAATTATCCCTTTTGTTTTCAAGTTGTATTTGTCGCTGTAGTCTAGTAGCTTATTAGGGGTGAGGCCACGATTCAAACCCCAGCTCATAGATCTCCAACAAAACGAAATAGGAAAATATATTTCTACGGCGCCTCAGCAGATTGCCAAAATCTCTGAGAGCAATACAAAATTGCTAAGAGGTTTCTAAAAAATCTGTCGTTCGGAGTCCAACCCTAAAGCGCACGTCACTCGGGTATAAAAATTAACATGCATAACATAAGTAGGATGAGAAGCTAGATCGTAATCTTGTTATGTATTTATGTATGGATGCGGTTCTTTATATTGGTTTCCTATTATTTTGTAGTTTGCCCATTTGTATCCATTGCAGATACTTAATTATTTTTCACTTTTCATTGAACCAATTATTCGCATTATTATATTGATGTACCATTTTCCTGAATGCGTATTTTCTTATTATTCCTTTAAAATATTCTCATTGTACTTAAATTATCACGTTTTAAATTAGTGATCAGTTCAGCGTTAAACATGTATTAATAACATATAAATATTCAAAGAATATTTTCTTCTTCTGTTTCACATCCGATGTATTTATCTCTTCATAATCTGCAATTTTCCGTTTCATCATAAACATTGCACCTTTCCCATCCAATATTTACCACAATTTTCCGGTATATTTCATTATCAATTTTCAATTTCACTTTGTACAGTGTTTTATTTCCTCTCACCACTTTAAATTGACAAAACTGGATTTTGTTTTCTTATTTCCTCAATTATTTCTTTTTCTTCGTGATCAAATGACATACCAACTATTTTCATTTTTAACTGCATTGGGTACTTAAATCACACTATTTTGTAGTAGTGATATAAACGAATTTTTGAGTTTAGCACAGGAATTAAATTAAATTCAACTTTAGAATGATCTGGATAACTTTAAGAACTGATTTAATGAAATTAGACCTACCATAATGCAAACATATGCGCTGCTCAATAGGGAGAAGTAATGCTGGAACTTTCAAACGCATATATTTGATATTTTACTACATGGATTTGTATTACTAATACAATTTCAAAATATGGATCAATTCTATGAAATAAATTCTACAAGATTAATATTGATCTCATAAAGTCTTACTAAACACTTATGTTAGGTGTGAGGACGTGGCACAAGTATAATACACAGAGGCCATTGAAAATTCGTCCTAGAAGGGAAAGAGAAAGGATAAGGAAGGAGATAGGGAAATTGGAGAAAGACAATTGGTAGGGCAGGGAGGATATAAAAGGCGGAAAAAAAATACGGACCGCAAACACACAAGAGAGATCGACAAACTTGATGCACTAGAACTTCTCAACCAGCTCAACCTATTTATGGACCTTTGGAGAGCCCTAATGTCGGCTCTCGACAGAGAATCTAAACTTTAGAAGAAGCTCTTACCCACGGTTCTCAACCTAAAGAAGATTAGACAGTTGCGGAGGAGGTGTTCTATAGTTTCCAAGTTCTCTTCATGGCTACATATCCTGCCATATTCTGACTGCGATTTGTTCCAGATTCTTGTCAGCGATCAAATCTCGCAGCGTTCTGTAATTAAACCAAACTCCATTCTCAGGCTGGCCTTTTCTAATCCCAACAGCAAACCTGTTCTACCACTGTCTAAAGCAGGCCATAGACACATAACGACTCGATCCATCAGAATTCCAGAGTGTCCTATCGAGCGCTATTTTCAGCAGCCCGACTCCTTCAGATGTATCAAGAGCAACCTAGGGACAAGTCTTTCTCACTCCAGATATACTTAAGGAAGCAATCCGCTGGACCTTATCCAAAATCACAACTGTAAGTAATAACCGGCCCCGGAAGACCCCAGCACTTACCTCTGCTATGGAGTTCCTACACTGCTAAGGTGCCTTCAGTCCCTTCTTCATTCTTTCCTTGGGGTTCCGTTTCCATTTCAGCTTGCTGTCTAGAACAACACCGAGATACTTGACCAAATAACCTCGGCAGCCTGAAGGTTTAAATTTTGTACTTACGCAAGCACAAAATAAGGTCTATCTTATTGGGATTTATACCCAGTTCCCCCAGCGTTGATAAAGTTTTGGCTGGTGGAAGACCTTCCCAGATTCTATCAGATTAGTGTATTATGCAGCATGTGAGTGATAAACCATACCAGAAAATCTGGGGCACGTAAGTGAATTTTCAATTGAAAAACATTGTTAACAATTGGTAAAATAAGTGTTCAGTAGAACCTCTAGGGTTTCTATTCTTGAGTCAGTCCATGCGCCATCGTTCTTTTCGATTTGGGTCCTTTAGAAAACATCCTGATGAAATTAATACTGGATCTATATGCAGTTCAGTCAATATTTCACAATGATTTTTTTATCCTTATTAAAGAGCCTCCTGGTATAGCAATTTTTGAAGTTCCGCGTTCCACCAGGCTAGTTTGGTACTCCTAACATGATTAGTAAGGGGACAAACTTCTCTGTAACAGGACAACAATCCATTTGTCAAAGATTGAACTTGATCATTTATTGCTCAGGAGTGAAACGACCCTTAAAAAGCCTAAGTTATTCCTCTGCAGCCTTTTCAAATTTCCTCCAGTCAGTTCTTTTCGGATTGCTATAAGGCTTCTGAAAGCCACTAGATAAATTTATACTGAAGGTTAGCAGGTGATGATTTAAGAATGAACCCTCCAGTTCCTAATCATGGACCTATCCATGCGCAATATCGGTTACAGTTTTCCTAACACGAATCACCCCCAATATTTATGTTCGCACTTCTCCACTTTTGTAATGCCAATGCTCATTACAACCCAAGACTCATACTCTAACGAAGTCATCACGAGGAACTGTAGCTTCATACGGAATGTTCATAATATACGCTACAGTTGTTACGACGCCTATACGAAAGGAAGGAGTGAATAACAAATTCAACGTACTACTATATAAAAAACAGGTCCTTACCTTATCACTTATATTGGGAGCAAATAATCAATGATGACGATTGCCCAAGTCCAAAATCCTATACCTAAGTATCCAAGACTAATGGATGTTGACTTCAAGGTGGTGTAGGGTGGTTAGGAGGTTATGTGATGCGGCTTCGCCAGTGATTCAACACCTCTAGGTTTTTAGTAACACCTATATTTGGAGTCTCAGATGAACCAACCCACACAACACCTTTAAATGTTTAAATAGTCTCTCTTATTTATTATTATAAACAGCTTGCATTCATACAGTAAGCAGGGAATTAAATATGTTTTCGCAATTAAAATTCAGTTTTCAACGGTATGTAAAGCTATGTGGACCAAAGTCCGAGAAACTTAATACACGTCTGCCCAACGAGCAAATTTATGAGATTATCACGTCAAACTGGAGTTAAAAATTCTTCCTAAATTCCTCATCGTATGAACTATCTAAATTTTCTCACTATTGGTCGCAACAGAAATTGTGGGTACAACACTTCCTCTATGCAATAAAATAAACTTAAATTTCCCGGTGTTCAAACAGAGACCATTAGCAGTTGCCTATAAGAAGATCCGTGCGGATTGCTCATTGAAACAATCAACGGCACGTGAAATATCGTCCACCAAGCTATTTAAACAAAGTTGCACGTCATCTGCATAGAAGTGGATTTTAAAAAAGATATGAAGGTAAATCATTGACATACAGGGAGAAGAAAGTGGTACAAGGATAGAGCCTTAAGGTACACTTTTGTTCAAAGGTAGAGCATCAGACTATTTGCCCTTCAAAAAAAAAAAAAACATGTGGAGCACGTTGGGAAAGATACGAGTGTATAAGTCTAGCAGATAAATTAGAAAATCTGAAGAAGAATTAAGGTTTCCAAATAAGCATATTGTGATCGACCGTGTCGAAAGCTTTCGAATGTTTCAAGGGAACTAAAATGTTTACATCGCCATTCTCCAAGGCCTGTCTGATCCACTAGAGCAGTAATACAACTATAACCTGATCGAAAGCCAATTTGATCTAATTCATCATATGCCCATAAAGTATCACCTCAAGAACCTTCGAAATAAAGTATAAGAAAGCAATTGGTCGTTAATCCCCGTTAGACTTGCGCACCGGAATTTTTTTTGCATACTTTCACTTTATTGGATATGTGCCGGACATAATAATAATAATAAAATTATTCTTATAAATTTAAGGTGTTATCGCTCCCAATTCAATTAGATTTCAGCATGAAGACAGCCGACATGTCATCATATTGGGTGACGCATTCAAACTTAAACTTGCTTAGGTAAATCAATATTAGAACCAATGTCAGAATCAGCACGATCACGATGACAGCTATAGAAACTTGGGTCAGCCCGTACCGTCGGAGTATTCACAAAGAATTTATTAAGGTCGTTAGTATCCATTTGACAACTTGTATTCTTGTGCGTATTACACAGTCCAATCTCCCGAATAATCCTCCAAGTTTGCCTATTTTCTATTGCAGAGTAAAACCGTCTAAAACAGTATTCCATTTTTGCACTTCTGTTACACTTGTTCACATTCGCCCTTGCGGCAATATATTGTAATTTCAACATAGCTGTCCTAAACCTGTTCCATCTTGAATAAGCAAAATCCCTCAGATCAATGGTACGTGTGACGGCGTTCCTGAAGTCGCCGTAGTCTAGTAGGTAGTGTGTTGGCTTATTAGACGAAAGGCCAGGGTTCGAATCCCCGGTCAGACATCAAAAACGAAATATGAAAAACATATTTCTTCGGCGACTTCCTCTCAGCAGATTTCTGGCAAAAACATGAAAAGTTTCTCAAAAAAATTTGTCGTTCGGAGTCGACTTTAAACTGTAGGTCCCGCCACTCATGTATAAAATTAGCACACACAACATAAGTGGTGTGAGAAGCTAGGCCGTAATCCTGACTGAAGGGTTGTAATGGCCAATTATGTATGTGATGGAGTTCGTAAATCAGGGTTTCTGCCTATAAGAGATATTTTTAAATTTGATTGGAACTGTTGTATTAAATAAAATCTGTATATTTTCCTAATAAATGTTGTTGCAAACAATTTGCGAAAAACGTTCACGTAGGAGATCGTCGTTCATATTTTTAAAATCTCTGTAGCTGTAAATTTGTTCAGAAAATTGAGGTTTAAATCCATATATTCAAAATAACAAATCATATCTTGAAAAATGTGGTGCAGATAGATCAAACAATAAATTTTTCAAATCATTCGTTAAAAAAAATTAGGTCTGGGTGTACTAGACGTCGAATTGTGGTGCGTAGGTGCAGTGGTATTAATACATACAAGACTTAGGGATAGAATGTAGTTGGTGTGGGAAACTTCAGCCAAAATTTTAAAAATTAAAATCACTACAGCCCACAATGTCCTCGTATACCATTGTCAGGGTACCAATGGCATCCTAGAAATCACAAAACACCCAATCAGCATTTTCCTACCATATGAAAAACTTCAATAAATATAAATTCAATATTCCCAGGCCTTACAAGGTAGACCATTTCCTAGCATTTCGGAAAATCTAATATCCATCCGGGGCTATAAGACCGTCAGGGTTCGAGTTTGAAAGGTCTCAGAAACACACACAATGTCTACTCCCAAATATTCAAACACTAACCTAAACTCATCCAACTTACTGTTCAGACTTTGGGCATTAATATGCGAAATTGTAATTCCCGTCTTGTATCTCGCCAATATTCTGACCATATTCATTGTTATATCGCTGAAGCTTCTACTCAAACCATGGGTAAAAAGCATAAAATAAATGTAAATCTAGAACTAATCGATTCGTGGAAAACTAAAAAAGTAAAAATACATGTCCACAAGGGAAAAAAGGATCTAGTGAATGATGGAAATAATATTAATAATAAAATAAAAAATAATATTATAAGGAAAAGGAAAGTAATTGGATTAATTATAAAATAAAAAATTTATCAATAATATAGTAATAAATGTGGAAAAATTCAAGCATCAGTTCGAGAGAATTCAACTGAATAGGATCACTATCATCACATATTTTCACATAAACAACTCCTTGGTGCACAGTGGGGTTTTTGATACCAAAAGTGGGAATTAATTCGACGTAACTTTCTCTGTTTCTAATTTAACTTTTTTCAGTTAAATTCACTAATCCATTTTTTAATATTTTTTAGTGCAAATTTTATTTATTTTCCATTTTATCTAAATAATGCAATATTTCAAAAAAAAAAAAAAAAAAACATTTATTCGCACATTTCTATTCCTTATCCGATTCTTTTTTATCATCATCATCATCATCAATTTATTATTATCATCATTATCATTATCACTATAATTATTATCATCATTATTGGCATCTTCTTCAAAATTTGAATCAAATATTAACAATTGAATCGCTTCCATAGGAAAACTATGGGTTTTTCTCTTTCAATTTGATCATAATTTGAATTAGGGATCGTGAAGTAACTAATAGTCTTTTAAATATATCTTCAATTGATTTTTCTCTAGAACAATTTCGCGACAAATGCTTCTTAAAATTTTTTAAATCTTTGTTTCGAGCTTCTTGTGCTTCTTCTGTGAGCTGTCCAATAGGTAGTAAAGCGTTGTTTATTATTTCTAGTCCATGGATTAAAAATTTAGGGATAGTTGGGAACATATAATACCAGAGATACAGTTTTACAAAATATCTTCCATCATCGCGAGCGAAATCTCGAAAGGTATTAGTGTTTATTTGAAAACCACTATAAACGGTAACTATAATTGAATACATTTGTCTTATCAATTTTGCTTGCAATTAATAATTTGCGCTGAAATGTCCGCATTTTGAAAGAAGCGCCTAGCTTTGTTGCTGTTGATCCAATTTCCAAAGCCAGGTTTCGGATGATTAATAATAAGATCTGTTTTATTTTTGAACTCCTCTTGAATACGTTCTTTATTTTTTGCAACAACTTGTTTTTCAATGTCCGATCTAGTTTGTCATTTCTTTATTGGAAGCTTGTATGCCAAATGGAGCAGGCATTCAAAAAATCTGATTCATCCATGCAGAATCGATAAACCGAACTTCAAATTTTCTGTTTTTACTTGCAAAGAAATCAAAACAACCAATGCTTTCTCTCGACGTTTAGGTCACTGTAGAAGGTTTTGAAAAATTTTTGTAAACTTTGTCTAAATTAGATGGTGAAGTGGTTATTATTTCTTTGACCATTTTTGAAGCTTTTAATTTACCATCTGCCCTCAGACTCATTTCTGTCGCATGTGTCAACAAGGATGACGGTATGGTTTTTCTGAAAGCAGTGGTCATCTTGTTTTTGCTTCGTTCACCACAATCTTCGAAATCAAGCTCCTTTCTATCTCTTTTAACTCCAGATTTACGAGGGAAGTCTATTGAAGAATCTAGCCATGTCGTATTATTCAGAAGAAAACGTTTCTTCATTCGCAAAGATGAAGCCCAGCGAGTCCTGAATTGAAAACAAAACGCATTCATTGTTTTATTCAAAAATTTTATATTATGTTCGCTTGGCAATAAACGTTTCACCATTTGTTATTTAAGAAAGGTCAATTGTCCATGTTTATTTTCAAAATCCGACTTCATCATTATTTCATAAAGCTATCGTCGAGAAATAAAAATCGTATTCGAGGAGGTGCCTATGATAAATACAGTCCTATGATTGCTATTTGTTGCAATTATTGTTTAAAATTTTAATTGTTATTGTTTTGCCTTTCTTCTTTTAATATGTTTTTACCTACTCTAATTTAATAATTAAATGCAAGCTCTCATGAAAACAAAAGCAATAATAACACTAATGTTTATATTGCTTTTTATAAAAAGTTGATTTTTTATATAAAGGTTAAACAACATATTTAAATTCCTTTTAAAATGTGCAAAAAAGGGCATACAAATTTTTCATAAAATTTTCAAAAACGTTTATATTAAAAAAAACCGTTTTTTTCTTAATTCGGCTGTATCCACAACTAGTTATCGACATATTTTCCGAAATCTTCGAATTTGTATTCTTGCGCGAGAAAATTAATTAAAAAGAATAACACAAATTACACATAAAAAAGTATATATTAATCTAACTAACCTGAGGTTAAAGGTTCCATTAAAATATTTTTAATTATCACTTTAGAAAACACTCACAATTAATTTTTAAGTCACCAAAGGAAAGTGCACGTGAGGAAAAAATCAAATAGCTCAAACTTTAAAATTGCATAGTGACATAACGGTAGTTGTCAAAAATAAAATTTTTGCTCTGGTGATGTGGAATGTTGTTTACTTTTATCGACCAAAAAATTTATTCGATTCTCCTAAATTTAATTTTGCAATTAATTCCAATTTTTGGTATCAAAACCCCACAGTGCGGCGCATATAGACTGATTTAAGCCGAACATGTGTTTTCTTCAGACAAGTCAAAGTACACCTTTTTAATTCGTACGGACATACTTTAGTAAGGAAGAAAAAGAAATGAAGTGCTCGATCTCAAGAAACGGTTAAACATGATGGTGGTACTACAACGTGTATCGTCACAAGGTGTGAATAGTTTGGAATTTATTTAGGAAATAATTAATAAGACTATTTAAACATTACAAAGAGCAAATTCATCTAAAGTTCGGAAAAATTAAGAATATCTAATGGTCAATACACCCAGTCATACGGCTGCTAACGTGAACATGTAATTAGCCTACCAAAGTCCCCACAGGCTTGCACAAAATTCCGACATGACTACAAGAGACTACTTAAGAGATCATTTGGAAGAATGGTTATGTAGTTGCTAAACCTTAATAAAAATCAACTGAAAAACTTGCTCATGAGTGAATGGCCGCAAATATCACCAGAAAATACTAAATAAAACTGGTGCATTCAATGACAAATAGGTAAAATGGTGTACTTGAGCTTTTGGGATATCCTACTAAATATAAAGGATAACATTTTCATTTATTAGTTCTTTGAATATTAAATTTACTCTGTGTTCTTCTTTGGGGTACCCACAGAAACAGAAATTAATTAATGTAATAAGTATAAAAACTTTAGTGCTTATGAGTAGCAAAAAACGATTCATTTATGATCTTTGATTTACATACCATACACTTACAGGGTAGTCGTATAATAAGCATATTAACCCACCAAAATATTGAATGCTTTATTCTCAAAAGGATTAATTTTTTGTCATATGCTATTTTAAGTACTTTTCTTTTTTGAACAGGTCAAAAAAATCCGTGAGATTTGTATTTTTTATTATTTTCTCACTGAGATGAAAATATTACATTGTTTCGTTTCATTACATTTACGTGTGAAAAAAATATTTTATGTTAAACTGGGTAAATATTCTTTCTTAACACCTAGGTTTCGCAAAATTATAATAAATAGGCACAAAAACAAAAAAGCTGATATTGCAAATATTAGTGGCAAACACCTAAAAATTGCCGTCACATCAAAAATATCACAAAACAACTACGGCCATTGGAGGATGTTCTTTTTATGAGCTTAATTTTCCTTTTATACTCATTAATACTGGATCTATATGCAGATTGATTAACATTCGCATGATCATTTAACTGTTAAACAGCCTCCTAGTACAACAGTTTTTGAAGTTCCGCGTTCCACCAGGCTGGTTGATTACTCGTACCCGTATAAGTAAGGGGATAAGCTTCTGTGTAAAAAGACAACAATACATTTGTCAAAGATCGAACTCAATCATCTATAATAGGAGTGAAACGACCCCTAAGAGCCCTAAGTTATTAATCTGCAGCCTTCAAATTTCCTTCAGCCAGTTTTTTTCGGATTCCTGACAAGGCTTCTGAAAGCCACTAGATTGTTTGAGATTGGAAGAAAGCTTCGACCAAGGAAAACTACTAGTACCGCAGATTGTGTAGTAAGTACATACATACATAATTGGCCATTACAACCCTTCAGTCAGGATTACGGCCTAGCTTCTCACACTACTTATGTTGTGTGTGCTAATTTTATACATGAGTGGCGGGACCTACAGTTTAAAGTCGACTCCGAACGACAGATTTTTTTTGAGAAACTTTTCATGGCAATTTTATTTACTCTCAGAGTTTTTGCCAGAAATCTGCTGAGAGGAAGTCGCCGAAGAAATATTTTTCATATTTCGTCTTTGATGTCTGACCGGGGATTTGAACCCCGGCCTTTCGTCTAATAAGCCAACACACTACCTACTAGACTACGGCGTAGGTAGTAATAA
Source organism: Sarcophaga bullata (assembly GCA_005959815.1). NCBI lineage: Eukaryota > Metazoa > Arthropoda > Insecta > Diptera > Sarcophagidae > Sarcophaga > Sarcophaga bullata. The sequence goes on from QOCX01000763.1 coordinate 37,368, forward strand.
GTACACCTACGAAAAGAATCGATTTATAATATAGTCAGAAATGCTATACGCAAACAACTTAAATTCAATCGATTTGGCTCTAATTGAAAGAACAATGTGTGGAGTCCACCGAATCAAAATTTAAATATATGCCATATTTTGAAGACGTATACATATAGCGTGTATACTTAGTCACCGTAGTCTAGTAGGCAGTCTGTTGGCTTATTAGACGTGAGGCACTGTTCAATCCTCACTAAGAATACGAAATATGTAAAAAAACTGTATATAAAAATAGCACACACAACATAAGTGGTGTGAGAAGCTAGGTCGTAATCCTGACTGAAAAGTTGTAATGAACTATTATGTATGTATATGTACTTTGAAGCAGAAAAGAAATTATAACGAAATTATAAGTTGAACAATAAAACTAAAAATTGGTTATTAAAAACAGGAGTGCCTCTACAATATTTTAAAAAGAATTAAGCCCAAATGACGATTTTGTCCACCATTAATGGGGATGCACAAATAACGTAACCAAGGAATTTTTCTCTTATAATTCAAAAGTGTCATTCTTAAATTCTTTTATTGAAGTTCCCTTACACATAGCTTAAGCATACCTCATAGAATATTTAAATAACATTAAATAAATTTTTGGAATATATTTTATCATTTTTTGTTACTGGAAAAGGGTAGTATAGATGGGTGTGCTAGTTACAAGACCACGCTTTATAGAATTTTATTCAATTTTATAGGAAGAAGAAATCACTTATATTTACTTATTTATTTTAAATTTTATTGTTATAAACCAATTAAAATAATTTATGAGTGAGTTTTGTCGGTAAAAAATATTCGGTCGAATGGTATTACTAAAATAAAATTCAAAAATTGTTTCAAAACATTATTAGTTAAAGAGCATATTATTAATAGGAAGTCTTAAGGTCAGTATTACAACTTGCCGTTAACTAAAAGGAGGATTTTAACAGGCATATAAATTGTTTTTCATTATTATAAGGGATTATCATTCTACCGGTAACTTTTAAAGTTTAGTTTATGTTTGAACTTGCCACATTTTATATAATATATTCAATATGGCAACTTCAAATATAAACAAAATGAGCATATGGAACAAAACAGAAGCTTATCACTGTATTAAAAAAGTTATTTAATTGAGCAGTGGTATCAATATTGCTCGGGTACTGCCATATTTTTGAAACAGTTAGCTTTATTTTATGATTAGGTTGTAAAAATGAAGACATGTTAAAGGTGACTTTATAGTTCGCTTTAGTGCAATTTATCTTTAACTAAACCCAACTTTAACGGCAAGTTGTAATAATGAGCCTTAATAAAAGTTTTTTAAGTTTAAAAAATTTATAGCTACAAAAGTATTCTTTTGTAAAGATTTTTTCCATAGACATGGCATTATTGCATTTTATCGTATTTTATAAAAAAGTTATCGATACTTAATTTAAATAAATATTTTATAAAATTTGTAAGTTGATTAAGGGCTGCCACAGACTTAAAAAAATTAATAAAAAATAAATGTTTATTATTGAAATCTAGTAACGATAAATTTGTAAGTTAGAATTGCTTATAATTTTAACCGCCTTAATTCTTATTCCGCATTAAAAATTGTATTTATTGTTTTTGTTTTTAGTCAAAAAGGTGGAAATATCAGTTTGTTATAATTAAAAAAATTCTAAAACGTTTTAATTTTAGAGGAATTCGGAGATTTTAATGAAGAGGTACATAATGAAAATTATGTGTCGTCACTGAATCTGGCTCTGCGTCAAACAGAAGCATTAGAGAGAAAAATAATCGAGCTTCACAAAAAACGGCAACCCTACCAAGATCCAAGTGTAGCAATTGATGAATTTATGGGTATAGCCAGAGGACTTGAAACCTATGGTATAGATCCCCACCCTGTTAAGGATCATCGCGGTTCTCAATTATATATAGGTATTAACTATTCTGGCATTAGTACGTTTATTTCCGGGAAGCGGTCACAACATTTTCGATGGAATGAAGTTAATAAAATAAATTTTGAAGGAAAAATGTTTATAGCCCATCTAAAGTCTATCTTATGCAAGCAGGAGACCCGTAGTAGCAAAAGTAAAGCGCTATGAATAAGTAACCGAAATAGATAGATGATATATCAAAAATATTTATAGATATTATTTATTATATACATATATATATAATATTATATATATATAATTATAATATATTTTATATTTAAATTTATTGAAACCGTGTTATTTAGTTAACGATTATAAATAATATATGCATACACATAAACTTAAAATTCATAACTGTATGTAGTAATAGTGATTATAAACAGAAAGCAATAGGTCTGTGACTTATTGAGTGAAACAAAAGTCTTTTTTATAAACAATCATCAACTTGCTATTTTTGAGTATAGAAAGTAGAGGATTTATCAGAAAATTGCACAAACTCAATGTTTTTTATTTCATATCAAGTGGTATTGTTTATCCATTGCTGTGACAAAACAGCTTGTTAAAATTTCTGTTATGCAGTTATCTGATACATGCCTGTTGTTATAAATGGTTTCAGTCAAAAGGGGGGAATTAAAAAAGTAGTGAACTTATTGATGCATCATCGAAATCGATACTCAAAAAATCAAAAAAATTGGAAATCCAGAAGAAGTGTATATTTGAGTTTATTACTGTGATGGATCGAAAGCTTATAAATTTTGGAGAGTATCGCTTAACCTTTAATAATATATATTATACACATTGTTAATAAATGGAATATCTAATGCTTTATGTATTGTGTTGGAGTGTCTACACTATCGTTCGTAACGTTTTTGATTAAATTCTATGTAAGATATCAATAAAGGTATTTCCCTAAAATTTAATATCATAAGTCAATATGGGTTTTGAAGTAAATAAATTCATATTTTGGTCCAAGCAACTAACCCAAACTTGTCTTTTATTGTTGTTTTTCAAATGCAGTCTGTCATATTTTAAATGGACTTATGACGTTATTTGCATTTATAAAACCATGCCTCAGCATTTAACATGACTACTTTTAAAAATTTGAGAACATTCAATGGTGATGTCTTACTTAGGGTGAGAGCTTCATTGATAGACTTTGATCCAGTCACTTTTATGTTTCCACAATTTTATCTTATCCGTTATTATTTATCATCTAATTATTAATTAAATTTATACTTCTATTGCAGAAGTACTTGTTATCAAGAATGACATCCATAACATCGGTCCTTGTGTTATTTCGAGTTCAGTGTTTCAGTAATTTGGAGTTTCATAGTTTATATTTTTAATAAATTTTTATTTCAATAAATTAGCTAACTCCTGTTCAATTGTTCATCTGTTCCTCTTGCTTGTTGTAAAAATATTTGAAGCGTCTGGATAGGTAGGTTGGAGAGGTAGCTTTGACACAAAAGCTCACTTGACCATTCATAGCGGCCCGTTGTGACGTCATAGGTGAACGCAGTCCCTATACCGACTAAGTTCTACCAAACCAGGGAATAAGAATAATTTGGTCAGCGCAAGGGCTGCATATTAAAATCACTACTACTCTGGAAAACCGGCCCGAAATTTTTATAAACTAAACTATATCCTTGACATCAATGGATGATAGCTCCCTCAAGTTGACAAGGATTGTAGAGTGATATAACCTATATCTGCACCTCGCAAGAGACGGGCATTGACAAAGGAAATGGATAACAGTCCCCTCTTCCTCAGCCGATCTGCACTTGATTAGAAGTCGTTAAATGGGATCTGCATTCTTTCTACCACTGATGTTACGACCAAGTCTGAGTAACTGGTTGGTGCGCCTTCTATCTATCAAGGGCCAAGTGAGTCTAGCGGTAGAGCAAGACTCCTCATTGACTCACAATAGGTTGACGTCCAGAAAGAATTGCCGCGCAATGACCGAGGTAAATGATACCCAAGACGATTGAAGAGGATTCCAGAAGGAGTGCACCCACATAAGCGAGCTTGTCGACTTTTTATAAATTTCCTCATCTATTATTAACAAACCTTTAAATTTTTCTAAAAAAAAATTGCTTTATGTCTACAAAAAAGCTTTTCCTTTTCTTATTTAAATGTCTCAAAGAACACATGACATAGCATTTTAATAGAAGCATTTTTTAAATAAAATATTTATTTAGCCTAAATCTGATGCAATTTTATAACAACCGCTAACATTTGCACTCGCCGCAGTCTGATTGACGACTAAACAACATAAGCAATGTTTGTGAATTCTTTGTGCACAATTGTGCTATGAATAGGTAACCACTGCTCTACAGACAGGTTACTACTCCCGAAATAAGGAGGAACTCAAGAAACCTGACCAGATCCTGTCCCAGGTTGAGAGAACCTAGAGCCCTAACTATAGCGTAAGGTTGAAGTTATTGCATGCACCTTCAATGTCCAGGAAAATGGCCAGAGTGTATTTTTTAAGGTGCAAGGAATTTCCACCCACGAGATAAGAGAGTGATGTATCAATCAAGATCCTAATATGAACATCAAGGACTCTTTCCAGTGTCTTCAGCAGAAAGAAACAAAGACTGTTTTGTCTAAAATCATTTGCTTTAGTAAGGAACGGTTTCCCAGCCCCCGATATCATCCTAGATATTCCCGAGCTGCAAGGGATATAAAGGAGCCTGAGACTAGCACTATAGATAGCCAACAGCCAAAGAAGAATTATCTCTTCCCCATGTTGGATGTCACACGGAATAACACCGTCGGGTCTGGGGAGTTGAATGGTTTAAACGATTTAAAAGCACAATGCACTTAGCCTGGGGTAAGAGTTAGGGGGAGCAATTTCCAGATAGATTTTGAAACCAAGGGTGACTCTCCTTGAAAGTAAGTGTCAAGGAGAAGTTCCAGCGTCTTTAAAATGAACGCAATCCAGCAGTTATCAGGCCGTTGGATCAGTCGAGAGATATATGTGTGGAATTTAGAATTTTTACACAGATGGCTGGTTTCGGTAGAGGATTCCATGCTCTGGCAGTAGTTTCTCCGCGAAGCCCTCTTCGCCTGCTTCACAGCGTATTTTTCTCTCTCAATGAAGAGGCAGCCACTAGATCTATGGAGTTTATCGATCTCTTGGTTCCACCAGGTCGGTTTCGGCTTGCTTCTGTGGGTAGAGGATGTGACGGAAGGTATGGTCGCCAACCTAAGCGCCGGTGACAGTGTGTCCGCAGGCCCCCCATCCGGTATTAAAAAGGGTTCAAAAGTCGAGGAAGTCCAGGAAGGCAGTTAAGTAATATTTCCAAAATTTTGATGTCCAACACTTCTATTCGAAATAAGGAAGGTTGGTATTGGTTCATTTCATCGATTAGCTATAACTAGGCTATTACTAAAATTAACGAGGCACTCACCACGTTGTTTGGTACCGGGACTGAATCACATTGTATATTGGGAGTTGGCATCGATTCCAATACCACTCGACCAATGGGTTCTTGAGGGGTGAGAGTCCATAGTCATGCGCCAGGTACAATAACGCGACTCCGGAGGTCTCCGGTGTCCTTATTGCTAAATCTGTGGATGACAAGAGCATTAAAACTAGTCTAAACCATTATACAAACTCCAGGTTTAACTTATTTTGGAAATACGCAATGCGATATCCGCTAGTGTTGACTCCGCAAAAACAGCCGTCTACGACTCAGGATTCCAGGACAAGAACCATACAACCTCGACTGATAGACAGAGAAGTAGAGAGGCGGAAGTAATTTTAGAGTTTTGCGGGGTAATTTAGATGATTCTCAGTATCGGCATGAGAATCAACCATTACCACATCAGCTTCCTTTTTGTCCGATAACGGCAAGGTTACGCCCGTCGAGGAACGGCGCGAAGAGTGGCTGCACACGCTTCCGCATTCGATATCCTCAGTGGTAAGGTTCGAACCGACACGTTCTGGGATGGGACGCGGTCCTCTGGGGTGGATTCTGAAGGGTCGGGATCTATCGGGAAGGGGTCTGCTGGGGATCCCGATCGGGAGCGATGCGGAATCGGGTCCGGAGGGCTAAACCTCAATAATCCTACTACTAGCCGCGTTATAAATCTCCATAGAACGTGGGTCGCACAACTATGGCGACAACTATGCGAAGGACGGGGGTTCAAAGCTATAATCTTAAGGAAGACGTCCAAGAGCGCATGTTCCGCCAACTTACCACTTAGGTGGCAGCAATGGGAAATTTCACGGTTTTCTGGGCGATGATATCTCTCAGGTTAGGCCTTCCTTTAACATCTCACTTAGAGGGCTGGAAAATTTTCTGACGTCAGGACATGTTGACTGCGTAGACGAACGAGGTTAGGTGGAGGGTATTTTAGGGTTGAAGGGGCTGAATAATATAGTCCGATCTTTAAGCTTCTAGGATTTCTTAGCACATTCCTTAACATTGATTTTATGTTAAAAGATCTGTAATGCTGTCATTGCCTCCGGGCTCTTCCAACGGTAACAAATCACAGCTTTTTGTCAGCCAATTGACATAACCATTTCGTCTCATTAAACTTCTATCAAACGTTTGACGCAATAAATCAAGTGTGGCATGAGATGTATGGTAAGTTGCATCATCCAATCATCGTTCACATCAATACCAAAAAGAACGAGTACAAAAAATCAATTATTATGGTACGAAAGGTGTTTCTATTGACCGTAATGGGTGCGCCGAAACAAAAAAGTCACTGTTAATCGGCGCATCGACTTTAAGAGCCCCAACTACAATACATCAATTTTGGCTATTAACGTACCCACCAAGACGAAAATTACCTTAATCCGAAAGGATGATTTTTTGGCAAAATCAAAATCATCGTGCAGTTTCTCATTGGCCAATAAATCCCAACACTGTTCAAGCGTAAATCGATTTATTACGTTCAGTAGAAATATTATACTGAATTCTGAGACAGAATAGAATGACATATTGCCAGATTCGAAATAACCGATGGTTCAAATTTAAAGCGATCTATGTATGATATATACATACGTATATATTTTTTATTTAGTCTAACCTTCAACCTTCCAAACATTTTCAAAATACTAAAACTAATTACATAAGTAAAATTATTTACATTAATTTAAAAAAAGAAAAGAAAAAAGTAAATATCTATAAATATATAAAAGAAAAAGTTTTAAATAAACGAGAATATTTAAGTACAAACGTTAATAAAATCGCATTATTATAAATATAATATTATGCGTTTAGAGGAACAATTATCAAGTTGTGCTATATATTTGAATCTACAGAATAATCAATAACTTCAGACATTCTTCTAAACGACTCAACATCAGATAAGAAATTTCGGAAATTTCACTGGATTCACTCTGTCACCGACTGCTTTTTCCTTTGAACTATTAAACTTATAGGAAAATTTCGAAATACATTTTAAGGGTATGTCCTGTTTTAGACAGAAAATTGTTGTAACAGAGATTACTCAGTTTATATATTCACATATACTTTAAGAAATCAGAATACAATTACAAATTGCATTATAATTAATTAAATTATTATTCTATTTAATTTATTATTCTAATTATTCTAATTAAAAAACAATTCTTTCTGTCTTTAGATTTCTTAATATTTTCTTCTAAAATAAATGCTACCATAAAAAACGAATTTTCTGTAGAATATATCAAATATCTTTTCCATTGCACTGGTTAAATTTAATGGAGTATACAAAATACTGATCAATTTGTATTATCACCATATTATGTAATCGATTTGTTTGAACGAAAAGATTTTTTTACATTGTCTACTCATGAGCCTTAAGCGCTGCCAGTTAGAATTCAATAGCAGAATGATATTGATCTTCAGTAGTCCAAATAGGATCAGTCCGGTTAATATTTCAGTCTTCCTTATAATCTACAAATATTAAGTCCAGAATCTCAGTGTAATCATTGAGTACCCCATTTACTTAACAAAGGCCAATATCGTAGAAAAAATTTTAAAGGAATTTAATTTAATGCCTGCACTTAATATCAAATATAAACTTTCAAGATATTAATGGCATGCCATTCTTATTAAGGAATCATTTTCTTTGTCCAAGCGTACAATCTTTCCTATAATTTCACTTTGTTGCATATATATAGACTCCAAAAATGTCGAAGGAAGATAATATTATGTATATACCTTTCGTATTAAGTTTAATAATAGCAGCATTAAATTCTGTATTAGGAAGTAATGCAATGTCAAAAGCGTTAACTGATATGCAGCTTTATACAACAATGAAAACGATATCTTCGTAAGATCCACGATCACGGCGAAAAATAAAGTATTATCAAATCATTATGCCACGTCTCAACAAATACTAAAATATGATAATTACAGCTAAACCTAATTCCACGAACATTTTAGTAAAATAAAGAAATTGGACCATCAGCTTCAATAATTAGTTAAAACCTTCGGTTTATGTTACGGAAGAAGACAAACTTTATCCAATCTGTTATTCTGTCTAAAGGGTCTTTCGGGTCGACAATACGTACTCAAAAGATACAGACATTTTTAAGAGGCTATATGAAAATATCGACAATTGGGCAAACTTACATCGTATGCAGTAATAAATGGAGGATGTCTTGGTGTTATATAAATTTAATGAAAACTTTTTTGCGTCTCAAAAAATTGGGAAAAAGGGGAAACTTTGCAAACGGCAAGGCTGCCTAGAGTTAATTTTTGTCCATCCACCTGAATTGCACACAGTTTTAACCATTTCTCCAGCTGGAAAAGGTTTTCTTGTAGGTACCAAAATGTTTCTTAAGGATTATCGTTCGAGCGAATTACATCGGTATCATCAGTCATTAGTGCAAGGTTCGAACCAAGTCTGAAACGAACGATGCATATAAATCTATAACGTTTAAAGATATTTTCCAACGCAGAAAATAGAAGTTAATAGGAAGTAATAGCTCCACAAAAAAGTTCTAAGAACTTCTAAACATATCTACAAGAAAAATCGGGTTTTTTGTCAGTGCAATCCGAATTAAAGGCTTTAAACTCCTCAATCGAATTTTTAAATAACTTCTTTATTGTAAACAATACACAGTTTTAAACTAAAGAATTTCATTGCTATAAATGACAGTGCAAAATGATTGACTACCTAGGTCAGCTAAAAAATTCGATTGGAAATATATATAGATTAATAAATCGAGATCTATATGCGTAAAAAATTAAAACTCACCTCTATTGATGATTAATAATTGTGCTGAAGTTTATTAAAACAAAAATATTGTTAATAATAAAATACTAAATACTGAAAAATTCCATTATTTATGTTACATGAATGTTTTTTATGTTCTACATTTTAACATTTCATAAATATAAGGTTTATTGGGCCATTGCCTGCACTTTTGCGGCATTATAAAAACAACCTAGTTCCTGAATATACTTTAACTTAAGTATTAGATAAGATTATATTATATATTAGCGTTAAGGAAACAGTATTAAAATAAATAAGTTAGTTGAGAAATAGATTCGATTACACGGGGTTATTGTACTCTCAATTTGGGCTTTGTTGTATTCTTTGATATTTTCAACCTGATTTTGATTTGCAGACCGAGAATGTAGTCGCGGGGCCACGACTGCCAAAATGTATGCTTGAAACATTTCTTTGCCTTTCATGCCTTCTGCGGATATTGACAAACCCTAGCCTATTAACAGATGAGCTGCTGTCAATGCATTTTTGGTATAACCTCTTGCGTGTTCACCATGTTGTCCACTACCCGCAGAAGTAGGAGCTTCCCTTATTTCACGGCGGCTTCTTACATTCTTCCGAAATGCGGCACCCGAGGTGGTATGGAGCTGTACTTAACCCCTTACGACGCTGAGGAAGACTCGACGGCCTGTCGACTCTTGTCGAACTATTGTTGCAACCCTTTGAGACCGTCTCTGGGTCCGATGAAGTTAGTCGCGTTGCCGCAGTATATTTCCAAATCTAGCAAACCTTTTAAAAGGCACAAGAAAAGCATCAGTGGAAAGATCTGAATGTACTGCTTTAGACATCAAAACCCCTATATACATTTTTAATGGTGGTCTCTAAGAAACATTAATTTACTCCGACTATTAAAAATGGTTCCGAGCCTCTTTCTCTATTAGTGGGTAAATTTCCCTATTACTTGGGTTTATAGAGAAATCAGTGTACACATTTGTGAACTATTCTTTTGCATTCGTCTTTGCGTTTATCAACCAAATATTTTCTCGCGAGAGAGTTATAAATGCTTATGTACTAGCATGACAATTTTATAAATGTAAGTTTGGCAAATAGAGCATGACAAATCGATTTATTTTCGGTAATATTACTGGAAACTTGGTATTGTACTTCAAATCTGCATTCAGCAGTCTTCCACCTACTCGTATAAGTAAAACCCGATTTATTTCCTTCAACAAATATATGTGTACATGGATGTTAGATGGCAAGACAAGAGATTACTAAATTTTTAATATCTTCTCAGAATATCTTTCTGGATCATCTCTACAAGCCGAAAGAAGGACCATTTCAATACGATTGCAGTAGGCAGCTGAGCTTTTTTTCAGATAGTTAATAAATCTTATCCCAAAAGTAGTGACATATATATGTTTTCCTTTTGTCGAATTATATTTGATACTCCTTTAACTCGAAGTGTTTGTTCACAGGCCAGGCAGAACTAATGACCCAGAATAAGAATGACGGTCCCCCAAAACTTGAGTAAACCAATTTTAGATTTTCCTGTAAGTTGATTGGCAGTAACTTCGCCAGTTTCAAAACATAAAGACGAATTGTGTTCACATTGAGACATCTGAAAATCCAAGTATTAAAAAGTTTTGAGAAGTTGCTTGCACTAATTGTTTTTTGAAACCATCGTCATTAAATTAGATTTTCCCATAAGTATCAAGTCTCATAAGGATCGATTTATGCCATCTAGCTTTTGAATCCAAAGTTCTGTAATAATTATTTGGATCTAATTATTAATTATTAGTCATAGCACAAGATATTTATATTAAAAAAAAAATAAACATTCCTTGATAATATCAGTAATAAATTTAAGGAATAATGTGAAAATTAAAATGAAGTAGAACATATTCTAACCTCAGAAAATATAGCAATCGATGGAAAAAATTGGGATAAAAAGAAATGAATATATGAATATATAAATATGTAAAAAAAATAAATTATGAATGCAAAGAACAGGATATACAAATATAAATAAATATACACAAACAATATATATACATATATATATATATATATATATATACATTAAGATGAAATGAAATTTAACAACTAAATTAGAAAAATTAACATTTAAAATCACTAATGAAAATAAAAAAGTAAAAATCTACAATAACAATCAAAATATTTTCAAAATTACTTAAATATCTTGTATAGCTCCTTTTTGAACTCAATTGCATTATCTATGTTTTGGATATAGTTTGGTATGAATAGATGGTATGAATAAAGAACTGGCGTTGGGACAAAAGGACCTATAACTATGGATAATTTTCTTACCCTGGTTGGATTTTGCGAATTTAAACCTGCTAAATAAGTATGATAGCTGTTTTGAAATAATGATCTTATGGAGCAGAATAAAGCATTGAATATTTAAACGGTTATCAAACTTAATTCCAAATATCTGATAAGAAAATTGTGAGATGTGGTCGAGCCATCCTCTAATAAATACATATCTTGCTATATTATTGCAAGCCAAGATAAGTTTGCGTCTGTTATCAGTATCATAGTTTGCGAAAATGTCAGACCAGTATAAAAGAACAGGAATCAGGTACGTTTTGGCCAGTTCCATTCGTATGGCAAAGGGAATCGGATCTATTACAACCCACAAGTACCGTAAACTCTACCAATGATGACATTAATGTGGTTAGACCACGTTAGTCGTCCGTTAAATATAACTCCCAGATAAGTTGCCAACTCAACAAGGTCTATTTTATTCCCCTGATAATTATTTCTGGGACAAAAAATGCTCTTTTTGATTTGGGGAGCAATAAACGTTTGATTTAGAGGGACTTATACAAAGTCCATTGGCTTTAGCCCAGTTGTCAATTTTCTGTAAATCAAAGTTAATCGAGTCTATACATAATTTGATATTCTCTATACGAGTGCTCCTATAAAGCTGAACGTCATTAGCGTACATGTGTACGCTACAATCATCCGAGACATTAGGCAGGTGGTTAATGTTAACGCTGAACAAAAAAGGCCCTAATATAATTCCCTGAGGAATACCCCTTCCAACGTTTAGCGAATTCGAGATGTTGCCGTTCAGGTTAACTCGTAATCTGAAACTCCGAATCAGAAAAATGAAAGAGGGTCTGGTGTAATCCAAAAGAACTAAAAGCGCAATGTAATTTTCATTAACTTCCAACCTAAGGTCATCAACTACATTGACTAAAGTAGTAGTGCACCTCCTAGCTTTTATAAATCCCGACTACTTATCAGATAAGAAATTATTACTTATGAGATAATTATTGATTTGCCTAAGTTTTACATTACTTTAGACATGAATGGAAGTATGGCAATTGGCCTAAATTCATTGTTGGATTTCGGAATTGGAAAGATTTTCGATGGTTTCACAAAGCTCTTAAGAACAGAGGATCTAAGTCATCAAATCCAATCGCATTCGATTTCATTGAAGATAAGCATTCCAAAACCAATAAATACATAAATTCAAAAATAAATAATACTTAACATATATATAATATAATAATCACTAATAAAAATAAAATGACTTTAATACTAATCTTTAATATTAATCTTAATACTAGAATTACGAACTACACTAATATGTAGCATATTGAATAAAATAATTAATAAGTAGCGTTAAGGTCAATAAACACATAGAATATATTTCAAAGACATATAATACAACGGAGTTGCTGAACGTCTCTGAATCGTTACTATTAAGCTAGATTATTATGGATTAGAAGTAGGAAATGAATATTAAAAAATAAAAGAAGCCAGTTGAAGAAGAAAACTCTATCATTTTCGGTCTTGTTACTCAAACCCAGGAATTTTGGTCTTTTCACGAGTGTTTATAAATTCACCAGTTGCGCCCAATGTAAACAACATGTTTACATTCATAGAATTCTCGTGAAGGCGAAGACTAGAACTTTCGCCTACGAGAACATTCATCAGACTGTGTACGTCGTTATATAATAGACAAAACAAAGCATGAACGGACGGAGTAGAAGTTCAGTCAGTCTTGTGTGAAGACGTGTTGCGTGTGAAGTAAACCAATCGTGGTTTGAAGATCTCCGTTACAAAGATCTACAGCACAATTGTGTGATGATTGTTATTGTTTATCGCAAAGGGCATAAACATAAAAAATAACAAATAAAGCAATTGTTGTTGTTAGAATCAGTTGTGAACAGTGGTACACAAAATTGTGTGATTAATAAAGGATTTAATTAGAATTAAACACAAATTTATTTTTATTTTTATTTGCAATCTACGAACTCATATTTCAAACGTTTTTAAAAGTTAAAAACATAACAATTGGTGTCAGAAGTGGGATTGCAAAATCTAAAAGTAAAAATAAACAAATAAAAGAAAAAAATGAAACTCTACGAACTAAGAATAGAACGGCTTAAACGAGAGTTGGGTAAATTAGAGCTGCCAACAACGGGCACGAAAAATGAACTCCAGAGACGGTTAAGGGAGGAACTTCAGCATCAGGGCATCGATACCGATTCTTACGAGTTCGAAGACGAGGAGGAATGAGAGTTACAGGCACTCGCAACCCTCAGCGTTATGGACCTAAATTCGTTGCTAGTCGCTTTGACGGAAAAAATGCAAGCTTCTAGAGGCGAAAATAAAAAACTACTTGTTGAAGTAAAAGATGTACAAGTAAAACTGCAAGAAGCTTCTGAGCAGAGACTGGAGAAAATGCAAGCAAAATTGATAGCAAAAATTGAAAGGAAATTTGAGGAGAAGCTGCAGGAAACAAGAGTCAGTCAACAAGAGGAGTACTAGTGTCGAGAAAAAGGTGTCAACTCTAGAAAAGACGGTTGACACGGAAGTATTAAATTTAGAAAAGAAAATCACAGGCGCAGAAGGTGACGAGGAGCCATTAAATGGCGGCAGCCCAAAGAAGAATAGAGGTGAATCTGGCGGCAAAGCGAAGGGAGCTGTCAAAGGAAAAGCTAAAGACAAGAAATGCGAAGCTTAAAGACAATGTTGGTGAAGATGATGAAGAAGGTGATGACGGTGAAGAGGAGGAATACGAAGTTAAGGACATTGTTGGTTACAAGACGGAACATGGTGTGTCGTATTTCCTAATCAGATGTAAGGGATATGAAAAGGTTGACAACACCTGGGAGCCGGAGGAAACACTTAGTTGTCTGAAATCATTGAGAGATATAAGAAGCAACAAAAGCAATTGGCGAAGAAAGGTTGTACACCAGCCAAAAATCAAGAAGGAAAGGCAGACGCCGGTCGAGTGAATAAGAAACCAGTCGACGAAGAACAAGAATGGGAAGTTGTATAGATTGGCGATCATATTGAGGAGAAATAGAATAAAAAGATGTGCGAAATAACGAACTAGACTGGGATACCGTTGAACAAAAAGGTGAAAGTGTTCCTATTGCGACGGGTACCCAGAGGGAACGAATGATCGATACTTCCTCCCCAGTGAAAAAAGAGAAAGATCATAATGGTGGTCCCAAAGATTCAGGACGTAAACTGAGTCGCTCACCATCTAAAGAACGAGAGCAGGAATACAAGGACCGTGAAATTGAAAGGGAACAAGAGTACGAATGTGAACGTGAAAGTGAACAGAGCGAGAAAGAACGCGAACACGAAAGAGAACGTGAACGTGAAAGGGAACGCAAACGAGAAAGAGAGTGTGACAAAGAACGTGAGAGGGAACGCGAGGGGAAAGTTGTGAAAAACGTTGAAGACCTGCAACGTGAGAAAGAACTAGAGGAAGAGTTACTTGAGTACAAAAAGATGAAGAGAAGAAAGCGCGGGAAAAGGAAGCGAAACAGCTTGAAACTGGGAGACTACAATGACTACAAGGGTCAGGAACTGCAACGACGTCTATCGAAGGGTTCGAAAGACAGATTTAGATGGAAAGGACCGAAGTACAGAACATGAAAAATTCTACGGAGCTCAGATAATTATTGATGCTAATTTGGAAAAGCGTAAAGAACAAATACGAGACAGGGATAAGCACATGTCTGCAGGAAAACGTCCAAATTCACATGAAATCTACAATCGAAATGACGTCAGTGTCGAAGTAGCGAGTTTAGGAACTGTAGGTTCTGCAATGCGATCGCTTTCTGATCGATCGCTTTCTGATCGAGCGATCGAATCGTCTCTGACGATTCGTTGTCTAATGACGATGCCGACTGTAGGCATGAGACATTGTCTAATTCTAGTAGTCGATATAGCCGCCAAGAATCCGAGTGTTGTGACTTTACAAGTGCTCATGATATAGAATATATGTCACACCTCGAGCGTTCACCACCCAGAAGATAACCTTAGCCATCGCCTTCATACTAGCCCAGGAGACTGCTCGCACGATTTCCAGACTTCTAGTCAGTTGAGTGCGGAAAACGAAAATAGTGGAGGTAGAGGTATGTCTTTTAAATATAATTAAAAGACTAAACGAAGTAATGTACAGGACACAGAAAGTTCATAGGCCCCGAGTAAAAATGAAAGTCGTACTCGTAGAGCGACTGGAGAAATATCGAGAGGAGATAATGAGCCTATTCGGGACGAACAGACTTAAGTGGGCGGCAGTGTTACGAAATGGAAATGATGTAACATCGTTTAACATTAAAATGTTAACCAAAAGCTGCAAAAACAAAACAACGAACTTGTTAACTTCATTAACGAAAATAAAACAACAACATCAGTATAACGAAAAAAAGGAATAAGCAAGTAAACAGCAAACAACAATAACAGCAGGGACAAACGTAAACAACCTACACAAACAACAAGCAAGTAAACATGTATGAATGTAAGCATGTTGCTTACATTTATAGAATTCGCCTACGTGAACATTCATCAGACTGTTTACGTCGTTATATAAAAGGCAAAGCAAAACATGAACGGACGGAGTAGAAGTTCAGTCAGTGTTGTGTGAAGACGTGTTGCGTGTGAAGTAAACCAATCGTAGTTTGAAGATCTCCGCTACAAAGATCTACAGAACAATTGTGTGAAAAGGAATAACAAATAAAGCAATTGTTGTTGTTAGAATCAGTTGTGAACAGTGGTACACAAAATTGTGTGATTAATAAAGGATTTAATTAGAATTAAACACAAATTTATTTTTATTTTTATTTGCAATCTACAAGTTCATATTTCAAACACTTTTAAAAGGTAAAACGTAACAATATACGTGGCGGGTGATCTAGATGTTGGATCATGGATAGAAACTTCGAAATGAGTTCACCTAAATCCTGCTGTTGCTCGCTCACTACTTTTCGTGAGTTTTCCTCCAGCTTTTGATTAAACCGTTCTACCATTCCATCGGACTGTGGAATGAACAGAGTCGTTCGCGTCTTTTTAATACCGTTTACTTCACACATTTTCTTGAATACAGCTGACTCGAAATTTCTGCCTTAATCAAAATGTAGCTCTAGTGGAACCTCGTAGCGTCATTTGTTCACAAAAACATATATTATTGTGTTTGATTCTTGCTGCCATTTGCTGAAATAATCCATCACGACGAGAACATATCGGTTTCCGGTATTATTAACAGGAAAAGGGTGCCCGAGTTATATTATTGCAGCTGAACTTGACTTCTCTTTACGGACCTATAGCTGCAATACACTGGGTACAGTTTGTTATTCAATCCGCTGTCTGTATCAGCCCAAGATGTCCTCTGCTAGCTCCATTACGGAATCATTAAGACTTCCTTCATTTTGGAGGCACTTCTTATAGGTTAGATGAGTTCTTGCCATCAGCGCTTTCCCATTGCGCCCGCTTTTGAAAGAGGACCTTCTGCGGATATCTCATTTCTGGTAGGCCGTTGCTCCTTTTCCTTAGCTGCTATAATCTCCGCCAATATTGGGTTACTTCTTTGTGTTTCGGACCAGTCTTCGTTGGCTTCGATTTGCGTTAGATGGACATCACTGATGGATTTCATTTCCTCGGCTTTCACTCAATGTTTACAGTCCAAACTACAAGGTCGGCGTGAGAGAGCATCAGCATTCCCATGTTTTATGCCTCTTCGGTGTTCGATGATGAAGTCGTAGGTCTGGAGGCGCTCAATCCAACGTGCTTATTGTGATTCAGAGTTCCTTAATGACTGCAGCCATCTTAGCGCAATTGATGAAGATTCTGGGGATGACGCTAGTCATTTACTTCTCGCGTTTTATCTTCATCCATGGATATGTCATCTGCTGTAACAAGGAGCTCCAAATGTTTCACCTGTTTTTCGAAGAATGCATATTTATTTACGCTTAATTTTGATGCAGCCATTGATATTTGCTGCAGAACTTCTCGTAATCCCTTTAGTACACATTCCATAAGCCTCTCGAATGTGGACGGAGCTTTACAGAGCCCAAACTTTAAACTGTCATATGCCCTCATTCGAACTGATTGCAGTTTTCTCCATATCATTGTCTGCAATATCCACCTGCCAGTACTCGCTCGGCAGGTCCAATGTAGAGAACCACTTCGTTCGGGCAAGCGGGTCAAGCGTATCGTCAATTCTCCGTAACGGGTAACTGTCCTTTTTAGTGACATCATTCAGTTTCCTGTAGTCTACTCAGAATCTTTTACATCTTTTGTCATCTTTCTTTTCGACTAAGACTACAGGTAAGCTCCATGGACCCGATTGAACCTCATTACGCGGTATGCTCTTCTGGGTTCCTGTTTTATCGGTCTCGCTTCGGCAGAATGAATTTCATGTTTGACCATGGCTGTTCTACCTTGAATTTTATTGTTCGTGGTGAAAGCGCAAGCGTATCTCTTTAGCACCATTTTGGCTTTATTTCTCTCTGAAGTTTCTAGACTACAACCAAATTTACGCCAAATTCCTGTTTGTCTATGGCTAACATTTCGACAGGTTCCGGCTATTGCTCACTATTTATTACCGCCTCTACCGTCTGAATTTCTGTTGGTTCAACAACCCACAAGCGGTTTTCTTCGCAATCTGCCTCCCCATGCGCCCATGTCAACGAATCACACTAAGGTGGTAATTTTTGTTGTTCGATAACAACCAACCTTCTGGCGCGCACTTGATGCTTATATCCCACGTCAAGAGGTATCTCCACATTTAGCCAACTCTATCTGTTACTCCATATTCTGATTGATGCCATATAAAATCGGCACCAATGATAACCTCGTCCACAATATCGGCAACAATAAAGACTTGGCTTATGCTAATGTCACATTTGCTTTGTTTTTCCGTAGACGGTGGCAGACTCTCGAGTAGTTCTCCGTAGTCTTACGTCACTAAGTACCTCACACTCCCCTTTCACTATCTTATCTGGTCTGATAATAGACTACGTTGTACCGGTGTCTATAATGAAGGTGTGTTGTCTGCCATTTAAGCACCTACACGCCGTAAGGTTGTTGTTAGTTTGCTCGTCACTGGTATCGAGATTGTGGGACCCTTGCTTGTGGGAGATAGCACTTGCCCCTCAGTGCTAGCTCGTTTTAGTTTATCGTGGACTCTTGTGAAGATGTTTAGTAGTTCTCCAGTTTATTAGTCCCTCCTGGTGAGACGGATCTTTATCTTTTGCGTGATGCTTTGCAGTTTCTTTGAAATGACCGTCCTTTCCACACTTAAAACATTTAAGTTTGGCCTTCTGTCCATTTTTCTCCAAAAGTTTCCTCATCATTTCTTCTCTGCAAAGGTTATCTTCTGTGTGGAACTAGCGGTATGTTCCGCTATTGATATCTGGCTCAGGTTTATTACAAAACGCATCGGTTTCAAAGTTGTCTGTCAACGGGTGGTTTCCTCCTGGGTGTATGAGCTGCACAAAGCTCTCGACCTCCATTACAAAGGCTTGAAGTGACTCATTAGCATATTGCGCTTGCCAACTTAACTCCGTGCGGTACAATTCTCCTTTGTACTCTTCGCCGAATTTACGCTGTAACGCCACCATTAAGCCGTTCTAGTTGTTGTTTATGCAGCTGGCTGGCATGGTTTCTAGAATCGGCTGCTACACCTTTTAACGCTAAAATCAGTCACAAAGCCTTCACTTCATCGTCCCATCCGTTTCTGTTGTCTACTCTCTCGAATTGGAATTTAAATATGGATATAGGTGAGCTGCCATTAAAGCTAGGTAGTTTTATCCTGCCGATACCTTCTGATATGTTTCGCACTGGTTTCGGTCGTTGAATCTGGAGTTGTTGATCTTCTCCTCCCATCATAACGAGTTTTTGTAGATGGCCTTTTCCAAGTTAGTCATTTTCGTGTCAACGGTCTTTTCTAAATTTTATACTTTCATGTCAATCGTCTTTTCTAGGGTTGACACTTTTTCCTCGCCGCAAGTAATTTTTTGGCTGACGACTATGTATTTCCTATAATATATTTTCAATATATTTTCAATCTTTGACAAAAATTTGTGTTTTCTATCTTCCTTTTTTGTTATAATTGCTGCCTGCATTTTTTTTTGTGCATCAGCAACTAGCTTTTAGTTTTCTTCTTGTGCCTCAGCAAATAGCTTTTGGTATGCTATTTGTTGCGTCATCTCGGATAGCAGCGAATTTATGTCATACCGCTAGGAGTTGCATGGACCTGTAACTATCGTTCCTCCTCGTCTTTGAACTCATAAGAATCGATATCCTCCCTTAACCGCCTCTGGAGTTCATTCTTCGTGCCCGTTGTTGGCAGCTCTAATTTACCCAACTCTCGTTTAAACCGTTCCGCTCTTAGTTTAGAGAGTTTAATTTTTTTTAATTTATTTATTTTTTCTTACATAATTGGCCATTACAACACTTCAGTCATAATTACGGCCTAGCTTCTCACACTACTTATGTTGTGTGTTTTAATTTTATATAGGACTAGCGGGACCTACAGTTTAAATTCGACTCTGAACGACATATTTTGTTTGAGAAACTTTTCATGGCAATTTATTTACTCTCAGAGTTTTTGACAGAAATCTGCTGAGAGGAAGTCGCCGAAGAAATATTTTTTCATATTTGTTTTTGATGTCTGACCGGGGATTCGGACTATTTATTTATTTTTACTTCTAGATTTTGCAATGCAACTTCTGACACCAATTGTTACGTTTTTACCTTTTAAAAGCATTTGAAATATGAGCTTGAAATAAAAATAAAAATAATTTTGTATTCAATTGTAACTAATTTCTTCATTGTTTGCTCTATTATGTGTGCCACTGTTCACAACTCGTTTGCGTATGCAATAACAATTCTTCGGCCGATGTTTATAGTGGAGATCTTAAAACCACAGTTAAGTGAAAGTTAATCCTCGGTTACTCTGCCGTAACGGAATGTAACGGCAACAGTAAGAAACAGCTGATCGGTTTTGTCATGTATAAAGCAATACGAATGGTTATAGAAATGTAATGTAACGTAACCGAAACGTAGAATCTGTAAAAGATAGATTTTTCTTACATTTTTAAGTGACATCTGCTTAGCAGTGTTAACATATTAAAAACCACCAAAACTGGAAATTGAAATTATAAACAGAATTTAAATTTTGTACGCATGTTATATTTGTCTGTATGTGGAATTCTCTTTAAATAAAACATGACATATTTAAATAAAACCTAAATTATAATTTATTTCATTATTAGGTTTTATAATTTAAAATAAAAATAAACACTATTTCACTATTGCATTATGTAGGTAGATATTATTTTTATTATCAATTAGAAAAATATAGTTATCAATTTTTAACTAATTAGAGCGTTAGAAAAGCATTTCAGTTTGCATTTTACTTTCACTAGAGAAGATAAATACGTTTTAACATTCGTAGAAATATGGTTTCTGAAATACGTAAGGTGTGAAGGTGAAATTGTTTGGCTTACAGAAATGGTACATAAAACTTTTAATAAATACCTTTAAACAAATATAAAATCGTTGAAATGAATCTAAAAACACTGGTGAACAGGTGAATTAGAGAAAAACAAAAGACGCCATATTAAAGGTTATAAAAAGTAGAGCGAACAAAGTGTTTAAAATTATTATTATTTAATTTGTTTGAGAACATTTAATAACTCAAACTCAAAAACATGTCTCCTAAATCCATATCTAAAAGTTTACCTTCCACTTTTCGCAATTTATATTTCTTTATATATGTCTGTTTATTTCTTTTGTTGTTTTGCTTACATAAAAACAATTATGGAACGTAAAAATCGCAAATACACAGAAGGGAAAATTATGACGTTTAAAAAACGCTCATAGCAGCAGCCTTTGCTGGCGAAATTAGAGTGAGAAGAAAAATATTATATCTTTTGCGAAGCAAATGTGTTCGAAGCAACAGATATACAAAGTGAAAACTGGAGGATAAAGTAGAAAAATTAAATGTAAATAAACATTTATTTTGTGTTAAAAAAGAGTAAATTTTGAATATTTTTTAATTTCTTCAATGAAAATTTTAAAATTTAATTAATGCTTAAATATTAATCGAAATGTGGGTGATTTTCGGTCACAATGAATATAGTTCTTTGTACAAAAGGTAATTAGGAAGCTAAATATTACAAGATCAAAATAAGACATACAGCTCATAAAAAATTTTTTGCTGAAATTTGCTATTTTTTAATTTATTGAACGAAAAAGTGAAAAGTTATTATTATTATTAGTTCTTATATATTTTTAATAGTTTACACAAAAAATTACAATTATTATCAAGACGCGCTAATATAAAAAACACCCCAAAAGCTTAAAAAACATAAAATAAACAAACAGAGAAAATGAAGAGAGAGACAGAAATACTTTTTTGGTAATATTTTCTATCCTTTCACACTTCGCCAGTTAAATGTCAAAATTCCGTTTCTTTACTTGGTAGCTGTGTAAAAATGTGTCATCTCGTTTTTACGATACATTTTAAACATGAGTGATGGGGCTATTGTATGAAGAGTTGCATTGCTGCACAAATGCCCTCTTTGGTCACTTCATTTTATTTTATATAATTTTTAAATTGTTGCATGCATATAATGAAATTTTTTTTAATTAAATAATAAACAAATTACTTTTATTATATATTGTTATGTTTCTATTGCGCTCACAAAACAATTTTAACAAAATAAATAGAATCATGTATCTATGCAGAATGACGAAGTGGTACGAATTATCATTTTTGGTACTTTCATATATTAATCGTAAATATTGGTCTCTTAAATTTGTACCTAAAAATGCTTTTTCTTTAATTATTATTGTTATTATTATGACTGTAATGTGTATGAAAAACTTAGAAACTAAATAAGTAAAAAATATGTATTTTGAGTGGCAATGTAACGCAAATGCCCTTTTGGATACTTTTATATTTATACATAAATCTTTTTAATCTTTAAAGCTTTTAAATACATTTTTAAATGCTAATTATATTCTTGCTATTAGGCCAAAATCTCCTTTGAGTTTAAGAAACAAAGTACTCATTTACAAAACTATCCTAAAACCAGTTTGGAGCTATGGAATTCAACTTTGGGGAACGGCCAGTAATTTGAATATTGAAGTACTTCAACGTTACCAATCAAAAACTCTGAGACTCATTGTCAACGCTCCATGGTTTGTATCGAATTTTTTAATCCACAATGACCTTTCCATTCAAAGGTAATAGACAAATTAAGAAGATTCAGTGAAAACTATTTATACAGACTAATTCACCATGACAATCAATTAGCTATTGCTTTCTTGATCACACCAACGAAATAAATCGACTGAAAAGACACCACATTCTGGATTTGCCATTTCGAAATTAATTATGTATCTGTTTTTTCTTATTTTTAATATGTAAATATGTATATATTCAATACTATTAATTCATAGATAAAATTTGCATAATTGGAGTTTGCACAATGGAGTTCAACAAATATGTTAAATAAATAAATTATAAGAGTATTTTTTATTATTTAGTATTTTTTTATAAGAGTATTTTTTATTATTACTATTCTAGCTAGAGATATCGATTTACAATTTAATAAAAAAAACAAGCATAAACAACTTGAATAGAACAATATTCGAGTGTACTTATATTTAAATTTCATAAATATTGTCTCAAATTAAACCAAATTATTCAATAATATTACGAGAATAAAAATAAACATAATAATTATTAATTTGCTATTTAAAATTTAAGAAGCAAATATAACTTCTTCCAATTAAGGCTCAATTGATACTTTTGGAATCTTGCTTTATCTTAACAACATCTGAAGAGTTGACTTCGTGCAAATGTCTATATACCAATTTCTTTCGTGTGTGTGTTGCTTTGTGTTCTGTTTCTTTTTAGCTTACATTCTTCGTTGACACAAACGTTTTTAAGGCTACGTACGTCACGATTTTACGTTTCTTACGCTTGACTAACTACCTTTATTCTCACACGCATCGCGTCTTCACACAAGACTGACTGAATATTTACTGACTCTTGCCTAATTTGCCTTACCTTTTATAAAGGAACGTAAACAGTCTGATGAATGTTTTTGAAAGCGAAAGTTCGTGGCGACGCCTTCTCGAAAAGTTTATAAATGTAAACATGTTGTTTACGTTATTGTTGTTTGTGTTTTTGTTTACGTTTGTCCTTGCGGTGTTGTTGTTGACTGTTTGTTTACTTGTTTATGCTTTTTTGTTATACTGATGTTGTTACTATATTTTTGATTATTTAATGGTCATGTAAACAAGTCTATTGTTTTTATTTTTCTAGCTTATGTTTATCATTTTAATGTTAGACGATATAATAGCTTTTTCATTTTCTTAACAATGTATTTGTATCATTGTATTATCAATGTTTCTGTTCCAAATATAGAAATCGTATTTTCGCCACTTCGAAGAAACAACCCAGCAATTTTTCATGACGTTAAACACCATATGAATGTTTAAATTTTTATTGATTGATTTGGAGCTTTTTGACTATCTAATCAATGTTGCTTTGGTTTCCTATCGAAGTATTCAAAGATGCCATGCGAATTCGTTGAAAGAATTGGTAGGCTCACCAACACACTTTCTTTCGAAGAAAATTTCTACTCTGATAAGCAAATCAATTTTTCGTGGTTTGTGATTGCATTTATAACACTATCAGGATGGAAATTTGTTATTGACAAAAATATCCAAAACTTCGCATTGAACTGAATAAAGTGACGTCGCGGAGTTAAATTAAAATAATATTTTGTTTTATTAATGCCAGTTACATTTTCAGCCTCCTTCCCATTTTAATTGATGAAGCTGAGCAAGTTCCTCAGTTGTCAAATTTGGTTGATAACCGGAATCTAGAGGTATTAATTTACCAGAGCTACTTTTTGCACTGACTACTGACTACAGGAGTATCTATTTCATCAGACAAAGATAATTCTGTTATTGTTCCGTGTATTTATTATTTAAATTTGCGCTGGTGTTGTATCCAGCAAGTAGTGAACTGTGGAAGCTACCACAAATTCTGCAATTGAATGATGTACATTTTTCTACTTTGATGAAGTCAAATCTTTGACTTACAGCAGCGAATGTTGATATCATGCTGAATATATTTTTAAATAAGCGTTTCTTCTGAGATATTTTCTGATTGTCAATCCTCGACCTTGAAGATTCATGAGCTGAAGTATACTGATATCGTTTGTTCAAAGGCGGATTCACAGACAGCTGAAGAGCTTTTACTGTATCCATAGCTTCTTCGGATAGTCAGGATATGAAGTAAAAAAAATCGTATAATTGCAATATTTTTCATTAAATTTTCGTAGTTTCATGCTTGGTTGTTCATGTCTTGATCGATGTGATTGCCCACAAAAGGACATTTCTGTCACATTTGTTTGAATATTCATAGTCGGGAGGCTCAATGAAAGGATTTTGTTTTCACACAAATGTCCTCAAGCTCAGCTCTATCGTAGTTTTCGAAAATAAAATTATCCATATAGTTTTATAGCTTGGTCGATATAATATTTTAATATGCATTGTTAACATTCTAACTCGACTAGATTAAAGGAAATTGTGCTTTCCAAAATGGATTAACGAATTTGAGCTATATTATTTACAACCCTAGCTTTATGATTAGTCTCTCTAAAGATTTCGATTTGAATAGAGAATCTTATGTTTTCCTACAAGGCATTTTCAATCATATTTATGAACTCAAAGAAAACCAAATCTAATCAAATTAATTTATTGGTTGGAAATTATCAAACTCAATAAACACAACAAAAAAGTGTTAAGAAAACATGAAATTTTTTTCAAAATTTAAAGAAGAAATTATCGCGAATGTTTGCAGTTTTAATTCGATAAAATACATAGTATTTTAAAGTAATCAAAAGTTAAAGGTAAATAGTTATGGTAATAGATATATAATAATCCTAATAATTATTCTTGCGAATAAGAGTAATTTTTACGCTTATGTGTGCGTGTTTATACGTCATCAACAACGCTAACGCTTCATATAAGAACGTTTTTTTTTTTCTTAATAAAAATTGTAATTTTATTATAATTAGATGAATAAATAGTTTTACATTTTTTCAAGGTAAAATATATTTTTTGTGCTCAGTAATACGCAGTTTTTGATTATACTACAAAAACAACTACACAAATATATTTTACACTTATTACCTCTTGATCAGATTCGGAAATAGTTTCCAAATTACGTTCATTTTTATAGAGGATACATCTGAGCAACTTCCTTCGAAATTGGTGGGTTAAGGGTTGATTTATTGATGATGGAGATGTTCTTATAGAAATGATGGGTGTGATGCGTGTTGTAGTTGTTCACTTTTATTTGTGTTTCTACTATATATTTTTATTTCAATATCTCTAATTTACATATTTGTGGTATTTATTTGTACAGTGTATATTGTTTTATATATATTGCAAATGCTTTTTTTTTTGGTATTGATGATTTGTATTTAATCGTTTTAATTCTTCGTATTTTTGTAGGTTTATACTGGTGTTGCACTGATTTATTTTATTATAAGGAACCTATGCATTACTTTGAAATAAATTATTAAATTTAGAAAAAAAAATTTTTTAATAGTCACTTTTCTGATATTCGCTATATCCACTCTCGGGAAATGTTATCCCTTAATATTTTTAAGGGTAATACTAAATTAATTAAATTATAATTGTATAAGTGCCCACTTAACTTTAACCAAAATATAGTCGTGTAAAAATGAAAAGAATTATATTTTGTACTCTTTTGCTTTATTTAACTGTGCTCAACTAGGAGCTCAGATGGTCCGTTAATAATTGATTTAATTTTTGGAATTGTTTTCTTTTGTATACTAAATTTTGGTTGATTTGACAATTTCAAATCAATCTCTTAATTCTATGTAAATCTTAAGACCATTACACATGTATGTGTGTTTATTAAAGTACTTACATACTAGTCTATAACAATGTTCATGTTTGTGCGTTTATCAATCAACGGCTAACAGTAAACAACACGATCCCGATGTTATGCTGAGCCACAACAATACAAACAATTCATAATTCTCAAGCAACAGCGACAGTCAACTATTAGAAATAGGTCAAGTGTGCTATATGATATTTAATAATTCATATACGTTGTGCTGTTAATGATCATTAGTTATGCATTACATTGTATCGGCGTAAGCAGGGTCGTGCTACAGTCGGGAGTAAATAACAATTTTTTGCGATCAAATATATTTTTCAACTAACTTTTTTATTTTAATGCCTTAACGATAATTATGATATCTTACTAAATAATAACAGGATATTCATTGACTCCCTTGCTTTTATTTAAATTGATATTTTGCGCATTCGTCATATGTTAACAGACCCCATACTATTTAAGAGGAGTTCAGCAATTTTGACACGATGATAAGGTATTTGAGTCATGAGACCTTTTGTCATGTTCAATTTGTTTTGACTTTTGCTGTTTGACTCTCTAAGAGTGGAAAAAGAAAATTATAAAAGAACCCTCTTAATACCACACATATTTGAATATATTCACCATAAATCAGTCTCGAGAAAATTACGGATCCAAAATATAATAGCAACTATTTGAATACGTAACCGATAATTAAATTCAATCTTATTTTGGATTGCCGAGAGCTAAATTTGAAACATCATCATTGTCTAGTGCAGTGAGTATCACATATAACTAATAACAAAAGCACAAAAAAGAAAAGAAAGTGATTCTTCTGAAAAGAGCCTACGCTATATATAAAAAATGATGAAACGAGGAAGTAGTCCAAAGTCTACTAAAGTCCGCAGATACGAAGATGTTACACGTTAAAAAAGGTTTTCGTTACTAGTGAATATGCTTAAAGAACTTAATTCATTATTGTTGCATTTAAGATACAAATTAAATTATATTGCATCAATCGGTAATGAGTCTATCACATATGGATGCCGAATTTGGTTTAACCTTTGTATGTGATCACGGTTCGCATTTCGCAAAAAAGAAATTTTGTGAGATATAATATATCAAACAAAAAATTATATAATATATCAAATTTTCCTAAAATTGACCATTTTTATTAATTTAATAAGAAGTAATATTCTAAGATGTACCTGTGTGAATGTAATAAAAACAATCTCATTATGGCAACGTATTACTGAAACGTGGAATATATAAAAACTACATTGGAAAATGGCATCATACCTCCTCAGGCTTTTTATATCTAGACAAAATAAACAAAATAAAATAAACTATATAACTATACGAAATGCAACGGTATTCTGTTTGTACCTTTCGACAAAATTAATATATCAATACAGATGTTTAAATTTCAAACAAATTACATTTACTGAATTAAATTTTTAACTGATGGAGTTGTTGGCGACTCCTCACTTGATCTCTTCTTCATTTTTGTGTTTCTTTTTCCTTTAGAATAGCTTTTACGTCTAACATAAAAAGTACCCTCGAAATAACGATGAATTGTTTCAGTTGGTGCAACAACGCTAGCAAAACATATTAGTACAAATATGCCAACGTTTGATACAAAGTTTGCCGGAAAGACTTGCAGATGTTGTTCAAAACAAGGGCTATCTGACAAAATATTAAAGAATATGACCATTAAATGTGAATATATTAAAATATTTTTAAGCTGTTTGTAAAAATATTTTTCGTTTCTAATTAGATGACCAACCTGAAATTGGTATTTTTTGATTTTAGTTAATTTTTTTTTAAATGATATTAGTTTTAAAATGAGTAACAAAGTTTTGAAAATAAATTAACAAACACCCGTCGCTTAATCGTTTCTAATTATAAGGCCACCACTGTACATAAATGCAATTCAAATTTAGCTGTGGTATTAAATAGCTTAAAAATTTTTATTTTGAAAACTTAGTAGACTTTGAAGTTAATAATTAAAATCAGTTAAATTAAAATAATTGTTGTAGTTAATAGTAAAACTCTTAAGTTAAAGTATTTGAGATACGGTGGGTCATAGCTTATTTCAACCATTTCATATTTCATATAATTTCGAAATGAAACAATATATTACAAAATTTAAAAATAGTTTATAAAAGATGTTCAAAAATAAAAGAAAATGTTCATTTAGTCTCAAATTTACGCCTTAAAAAATTACAAACAAAAAAATAATACCATTATTTCAAACATAAATAGAGATTTACTATAATTAAACATTTATTTATAATTAATTAACAATTAATTTCTATAGGTTTGGCGGCATTTTTGCCCATTCATCTAGTTGTATGTATCAACGCGCAGGCTCCAAACGACAGACCTGAGAAAATTTCATAGCAATTCCATTTATTCTCAGAACACGCCGAAAGAAATATTTTTTTTTAATTTTGATTTGTTTTAAATCTTTGATCTTTCAACGGCGAGCCCTTATCTAAGAAGATAACATAGTATCTACTACATTTCGACAACTTCAAAGCTAGAGCTATATCTTAATTACCACCGAATAAGAAAGAACATTTTAAACGATGATATAGTTTGGAGGGTGATATAGTTTGGACCCTAATGACTTACACTATTGCCCGATTCAACCCAAAGAAAGGTCCAGAAATGAATAAATAAGTATCAAACTGCCTCAAATTGCGATTAGGATTCTCCTTTTCATTTTTGTTTTTATTCTACGTATATTAAAGAGTGGATCGTCGCATTTGTTCAGATAATAACGAAACTGTCTGAAAAAGTTTTGATATCTAAATTTGTTCTAATATTAAATGCGAACAAATGTATTCCGAATCACCAATTTAGCTTTAGAAAATAACATACTCAACAAACCCATAGATCGGTGCAAGTCATAAGAATGGCATTGTAAGTTAAAATATACTTCCTCTCCTGCACCTTAGTAATTTAACAACTCAAACATACACAAGAATGTTAACTATTAGCCAAAACAGAAATTGGACAATATATTAAGATGTATCTGGAATACCATGATCGCATTCGTCTCAAAGATAGAGATATTGTAGATCTAATCTCAACATGAACTCAACACGAACTTATCCGGTTGACAGGGCATAAATAATTTTTATTTTTAAATTAAGACTACATCTGTTTGAACAAAATACGTAAACGATTTCGTTTTTTATTTTAACGAAAATCGCCTGAATCCGATCATAACCAGGGCGATTCAATTTGTGTTTTTGTCCGTCTGCATTTATTTTATACTCACGGCTGAAGGGGCAATAAGGTTGATCATGCCGTAGTACCCATATAGTATGAATAGGGAAGTCTATTATTTTACTGAGAAACCTAGGTATCAGTAAAGGCTCCGTTATGATATAGTCGGATTAGACTCGTGATTGAAAACCATCCATTTTTTGCCTTAGCGTCCAGTGGACATTACTGACGCCAGTTGGCGAAGTAAATATATCAAATAATTCATTTTAGAACATATATATACAAGAAGAAAAAATATCTAATTTAACAATATCTGTGGCACTTCCATACAGCTTAAGTCGACATAAGAGACAATTGAGTTAAGTCATTTGGCGCATTACAGAAGCACTGGCGCTTAAATGTGTTTAGTCCGTTTTGAAAGAATTTGTTTTCTATCAATGTTATGTACGTTTACTTTTTAGCTTAAGTTTTTTGAATTAATAATGCATTGATCAAAACAACGTATGTACACCTAGTTTTGTTTACATATTCAGATTTTCCATTCATCATATAACAGTATCGCTTAAGTTCACTTAAGCTTTATAAATGTTAACCGTGAAAAAATAAAGTCATTATCTTCAAATAACTTATGTTTACATGAGTTTTTATAATGAAATGTAATTATTGTATACAGTTATCTTAAGTGAATGTAAGTTCTTACGACGAAATGCTTTTCAATGAAAGGAACAAAAAACAAATATTTCCGGACAGCTTATACAGACACAAGCTGTTTTAACCACGTGACGTTAAAAACTAACGGTACTGTATGTTTACTTAAGTGTTTTTTGTTCGTGCGAAATATTTTGTCAGTTTGCATATACGTCAGTCGAAAATAATTTTTGTACAGGTTGAACCGTACGGTGATAAAAGTGGAAAAAAAAAATCGAATGTAAAGAAAAATCATTTGGATTTGACAGCGATAATTCTTTTTAGATCCAAATATTAACATTAATGAATTTGATATAAGCAATGAAGATGAAATAAGTGATGTAAGTAATAAGCTATGGAGGTCAAAAAGTGATAATATAATATAAAAAAAATTCGTAATGTAGGAAAGCCAGTTAAAAACGAAAGCCAGCCAGAAAAATGTGAAAAAATTTGCGTAATAAAGGCAAATCTCACATTTCAAGCAGTGACAAAATTGTGCCTTACCACGCAATGCGAGTGTTGCAACCTAGCCGAAATAAATGCAGAGAAAAAATTACACCAGAACAGTAACAAGTAATCCATAAACTGTACTGGTAGCTGGGATCGTACCAATTGCGACAAGCATTTGTAGCAGGATTAATTGAAATTCATCCAACTAAAACTATACGGAGAGATAAAAGTGAAACTAATCCAAGGAAACGCATGAATACATACAAATATTATTTGAAAATAAGCGGGACTTTATGTGAAAGCGATAAGTTTTTGAAAACTGCAGCAAAAGAAAAAAAAATTGAAGGATATGCTGCTTCTACCGATCCACGTGGAAAACACCGAAACCCAAGAAAACTTCCAGCTTCAAAGGAAATAGAAGTGATTGAGTTTATATATTCCTTCCTTTCGTATGAATCACACTATACTCGACGTGACACATCAAAGAAATATTTGCATAGCGATTTGTCTATTGCTGAGCTTCACAGGCTTTATTGCGAAAATTATGATCGCTCTATATCAATTTCCAAATTTTCCACAGACTGAATTTAAAATTCAAAAAACCAAAACTAGACACGTCACAAATGTGACATGTTGAATTCAAAAATAAAAGTTACAGAAGCAGATCACCATCATATTTTCCTTTGATTTGCAACAATGCCTTCCTACTCCATTTTTACACTCGTCAGTATCATTTTATAAAAGGCCATTGTGGACTTTCTAACTGTGCATGACTGCTCAACAAATGAACCATTCTGCTATATGTGACACGAAGCTTTGGCTAAACGTGGTGACAACGAGATAGCGTCGTGTTTATTCCAACACTTACCACTCTCTATCAACCATGTAATTTTTTATAGTGACTGCTGCCCTAGACAGAATAAAAATTCTTTTGTCGCAACAATGTTTGCCATATTCATGCAATGAACCGACACAACATGATCAGTAAGTATAATTGATCATAAATTTATGGTTTCTCGCCACACACAAAAAAATAAAAAAGGAACATCAGTACAAATTCATCATCCTCGGGACTGGTATCAATTTATTAGGACTATTTGAGGAAAAAGAAAATTTAGTGTGATTAAAGTGAATAGAAACCAATTTTTTGATTTTGCGCGTGCTGCTAAGGCCTTATTTTTGTGGAGAAAGGTGGATGATGATGGGCAAATATAAAATGGTTACGATATACTAAAGAATTTGGATCCGTTTTCTTTAAAAGTTCCTTAGAATAAATGAGACTTTTAGAAAACTTAATTTGTGGAAAAGAGGTATAAGCTCTATTAAAAAAAATAATTTAGAACAATGCAATTTTTTACTTGAAATTAATCAAAAAAAGAAGGATTTAATTGACATATTGCCACTTCTTGATGAAATTTATAAAGACTTTTAATTAAACTACGTACTCCATACATGTTAGACTTCCACCCGGACTTAACCGAAGTTGATCAAATTTTTTAATAAGTAAAAAATTTCATATCCAACAATATTACATTATTAATTTTAAAATTTATTTTTAATTTTTCATTTAAAACAAAAATATTGTCATGTAAACTGATAATGTTGTGGACTTTTCGTTTTTTTGTGTTGGAGATATTGTGGCAACTTCTTGTAACCAAATTTCTAACCCACTGTCTGGCAAAAAAAAATTATAAGAAAAAGAAATATAACAAAAAAAACAACACTTTCATTTCTTTTATTTATAAGTCTTCTATTGTTTTAATTTTTTTCCACGAAAAAAACTAAAATCACTTCTTTATCTAAATATATTTCTTTTATTTAAATTTATTTAAAATAAGTATAATAAGTATGAATTTACGATATTTCACAAATGTATCACAAAGTTTCTATTTTTTTTTTAATCAAATTTAGGTTCACTCCCTTTGGATGTTTAACAAAGAATAAATTTTAAGTTTAGGTTTTACAAAGAAGAGGCCTAAGTTACACAAATTACAGTACTTATAAATTATAACCGAAAAGACCAAACCGTTTCGAGAAGAACAAACCGATCGTTTTTGATTTTAATATTCAACTAATTTATTTATATCAGTTATCACTTAATCTAACATATCCTTTATGCTTAAATCTAACTGTTTGATTCATGTTTTATATACTTAATTCTAACAGTGTATTTATTATTCAGCAATTATATTTCTTACATCCTTATTGTTCATTGAACTTGATTTCATATTAATATTGTTGATATTAGAGGTACGTATAATAACATTAGTGTAATATGAAAATAATATAATAATAAATAATAAAATAATTATCATGACGATACTGATGATGATGATGATAATGATGATGGCCCAACAACATAAAAAATTCAATTTTCGACTTAAACTACTATTCCATATTTCCATAGATATATCTGTATATAAATAAATGTATTTAAATAAAAAGACTTTAAACTACTGTTATTTTAATAACAATAAATATTACAATCAATTTACATAATCTGTTTAGACTTACTACCTACGAAGCATTTCAGTGTTATTAATTAAATGTTCTTTAAAAGCATTTTTAAAGATTAATGAGCATAAACCACGTAACTTTCCAGTTTACGGGTGTGGAAACTATACGTGATCGAATGGATAGAAAAGACCTTATCAGGCTTCAAAAGAGTTTACATGGCAATGCAAGTGAAGCTGTCCAAAGTGATTTTACATTACGAGATACGATACCATACATTTAAAGATTTTGAAAATATGTTTTGAAAGATCTGAAGAAAATTTAAGTCATTAAGTGAGAAAAAAATTTAAGTGTTTAATCGAATTCGCCTTCACGATAAAAAATATTTGATTTGTAAAACTTACCAAAGATATCGTTGGCCCTTATTTTCTGGTTCTTTAAAATTGGATTTGGGCACGTACTGCGTGCTGCATCACAGATTTTTGTGTTTTGAACGCAGTAACAAATCAAGATTTTGGTAACGTTAAAGCATTTTTCAAGGTTTTGCTCCTAAATGAACAATTCACCAACTAAAATAACACAAAAAAAAAAAATTATAAAATTGTTTTTACAAATTTTATTTATTCCATTAATTTTAAGTTGCCGCAGAACGAAGTTTCACAATGACGTTCACTTTCCTAATAATTATTTCTTCTCAAAAATCTTTATTATTATTCTTAAGTTCTTATGTACAAAATTCGATAACGGTAGAATGACGAATAGAATAAAAATAAATTTATAATATACATGTAAAACCACAACAAGATTTTAAAACTCGTGTCTTAATTATTAACAATTTGTGGGAGGCACAAAAGGGCAAATTCTTAACATTCTGCAGAGCTTCCGATAGTATTATCTGACTCAATTGGAAGCTTGCATACTTTTGTTACTGCTCTTTTGTGGATGTCATCTGATGTTTTGACTGTAACCACACGTACATTTTAATGGTGCACAATTTTTATCTCTTAGGATAACCAAGTCGTTTACTTGCAAGTTTGAGCATGGGTGATATCCAAGTTCATTACGACATGCAGTTTCAACGTCGGTAATATGTTGTTGTGTATGAAAGTGTGCTAACATTTGTTGTAGTTGGTAGCATTATCTGAGTATATGGCCCGGCATATACCGCGACGAGCAAACAATCTTTTTAGCGATAATATGAATGATGCGGTTGTCAAATCTAGTCGACTCCTGTTACTTCAAATGCATCAATAATTGCCCATAATTTGTTCTGATATCTGAGGCCGAAAACGATAACACAATATGCAGTCCTGAATTACTCTTTTTGCAACATTTTTTTCATTGATAAACCAAAACTTTTCATCTAACATGTTGAGTAAAGTTTCTGGTGCACAAACTTTACTCATGAGGGTTTACTTGATGGGAATGACAAATGATAGTTGTTACGAATGGGTGTGTAAATAGTAAAAGTACGGGATGCTTTGTATTAAACGATAGTTGAGTTTTCAATTCAATTCTTCCTTCTACACGAATCAAACCATTGTGCATAAAAGGTGTAAGTTGTTTAATTTTTTATGAATTATCGACGCAATTATGTTGTTCTAATGGTTTTATTTCAGCGACGAATGTGGACCACAATGCGTAGGAATTTATTGTAATTTTTCATGTATTTGTGATTATTGAACGATTCTAACGATTGTGTGCACACTAAAGCGATTTTATGACGATCCATACAAACAGAAGGTGCGATCGGCCAAAATTTTTTGTCTTGTTTGATGAATTCTGAACCACAAAACCATAACTGATTATCGATTAATTCCTGGACTCTTGCTCCTCGCGATACTATATCCGCTGGATTGGTTGATGATGAAACCTGACAAGACATAATGCAACAATTCTGCTAGTAAAAGTGTTGCACAAAGCTCTAATCTTAGCAAAGTTGTGTCTTTTGTTGGTGCTACCCTGGATTTAGAACATAATAACGACGATAAAACTTCACCATTTGCGTTGGTCACAGCATAAATGCACGCGTCATATGCACGAGTGCTGGCATCTGAAAATGCATGGATTTCTGTTGAATTGATAATAGGTACATACCGAGAAATGCATATGTCCCATCTGATAGAAATTTCGTACCAATTTAGCTTAAGTTTCCACAAGTCATGCATCCAAGACAGTTTGGATCTTTTTAAATGACAATCTAACGATGAATTTGTTTGGGATTGGACATCGAGTTGTTGTTTTAGCAAAAAATCGTTTTTTCTCTTCGCTCGCAAATTGTGTATGTGGTGATGAATAAATATGTTCTATTAACCAAAAACGTACTAACATGTCTTACAATTTGGGTTCAATGATTGTGACATGAAATGATATATGTAATGAAGACGAAATGTTCTTGTGAACTGGTCTAGATACAATCCACCCCAGTTGAGTTTTATGTAACATTGGTAAATTGTCACCTAACTTAATCTGACCTACCATAAGTAATTCATAAAAAATATTGGCACCAATTAAACAATCAATATGTCCCGATTTCTCAAAATGTGGATCGGCCAAGTTGACGTTAGACGGTATACTAATTTTGTCTTTTTCAATGGTACTTGTAGATTTTCAATGGTACTTGAGATTGGTTGAGCTTTATGAATTTTGAAGTGATTTAATAACAATAATAATAACAATAGAACACACTCCTAGATTTTTGACGGTTACAGTACCAATGCCTTTAATTTGTATATTTATTTATTTATATTTTCGCGATGTACTTGTAGATGTTGTGCTATTTTTGATGAAATGAAATTTACCGGGGATCCGGAGTCTAACACACGAGCAATATGACGTCACTTTTGAGTTCTGTTGGTTGACACGAAGACTTATCAGGTGAAAGTATAGACGACTCTTTTGTTGACTCCGAGATTGATTGAGATTGTGCCACCTCACGATGTAACAACGTATGATGTAAAGCATTACAAATCTGACATTTGTATCTAGATGATATGATTCACGCCTATACAATTTGGACATAATTTGTTGCGTTTTGCCATTGCAAATCTATCTTGTAGGGTCATTTTCATAAATGATAGGCATTTAAAGGGACTATGGATTCCTGATTTGCATAGAGTAAATTTATTCCATTGTTCACTAGCCTTTATTGAGACTTTAAAACTGCTAAGTGCTCTACCAATTTCGCTTTAATCTCGGCGTACATTTCCTCCACCGATTGTCGAACAGGGTCATCTAGTTGTGTTTTATCTAATATTTCTAGCTGTGATTGGAACCCTTCAAACTGCCCATAATTGCAATCCATCAACGATATTTTTTTCTAATTGTTTTCTTTAGTGTAATTTAAACTGAACGTTCCGATTTGATGAAGGAGTTTGCACCACACCATTATTTACCTTAGTTCTGCATATCGAATAAAACGATTACAGTTAGGAGCCTGAATTTTTTAGACCGATTGAGAAATCCGGTTCTAATGACGCTATGGGATTGTTGAAGCGTTTTTTCAACGTTTTGTTCCCAAATGGACACTTCAGCAACTAAAATAAGACCAAAAAAAAAAAATAGTAAAAAGGAATTATAAAATATAACAATCAATTGCAAAGCGAACAGAATACCAATGAATATAATAGTCGACAACGAAAGAAATAATATCACGCATCCATACAATAAGAGGAATTCAAATTCAGGAATTTATTGCTATAAATAAACAAAAATCATTTGCTTTACAGGGTATTATCAGCACTCTCGATTTATTCAGGGCATAAAATGCAATGCTATCCACCATTGGCAAGTGCGAGTTATTTAGAATAAAACATACCACCCTTTGAGAGAGCGAAACATTTTTAAGAAACAAACATAAGATTGCAATTTTAAAATAAAATACACATTTTTTGGTGGAAAAGAAAACACCGTTAATATAGGTAGAGAAGTAACTTAAATAAAGCAGCATATATGCAGATTTCCAAAGCATTTGTAAGTTTCTACTAATTCTACAATTGTGCTACAGGTATCAGCTATTAGATTACATTTTTTGGCTCTCTTGTGTAGATATTCATGTGTATTTAGTTGATTCTGCATCACTGTTATGTTTTTATTTGCGAAGGTTATGTTTCCTTTAAGATCTATTATAATCTCATTGGTATATATTGTCCAAATTTAGAGCTTGTTTGTTTATTTTTCATAAATAAGTGGTCAATACATCCCCTTTCAAAAAAACTATAGAATTTTAAAATAGTTTGAAACATATTTGGGTAATCAAGAATTTGGTGTGAAAAGACCAAAAAATCTTTTTTGTCAAATAAAACATGTTTGAAGGATTTGAGAAATATACTGAACAACTTAGGCTATATATAGTTACTCGGGCGTATTCTCACTATAGCACCGTGTAATTATTGTGTGATAATTTAGATGCTGTTTTTTAATTTGGTTGTAATTATAAATAGTTTTAGTTTTATTATTCATTTCGTTTTAATATACATGCTTTTCGGACTTTTGATATTTAAAAATAATTTTCAGTGGGGGTAATATCCGGCCATTGTTTGTTATTATGGATATTAAGTTTCCTGTTTTGCATGCAAAAATTTTGCCATCTCTCAGCTATAGAAAGCTCCAATTTACTTCTTTTGCTTTGGTTTTTGCATTCCATAACAAAGGACGCTTATTGAAGGTGAGTTCAACATTAATGTACTTACTAGACGTGTGCACAAGAAGCTTAAAGGTGTACAATATTGCATTTTTCTCATGAGCGAATATTGATTGTAGTAGCAAATACAAATAAGAGTGAAGCAAAGATAGAGTACAAAAAAACTAGTGCACACAGAAACCATTGTACAACAGTTTAAAAGGCAGTTGTGTGAAGTGTACAACAAAAATATTGTCATCTTCATAGTGTCACAGCGTGCATTTCTTCTTGCAGTAAATTGGAAAGAAAAAATAACAAGAAAGTGCCGAATGTTTTGCTCTCGGGAGCCGAACATCTTTTGAGTGTCGTCGCAGTCTGATCGACAACTAAAGCATAAGCAAAGTGTCTGAATTTTCTCTGCACAATTGTGCTATGAAATTGTAATCCCTTATATAGATACACTTATATACGCATATTTTTCAACGTGAACACTACTGAAATTCGTTTGACAATACTGAAAATTTTATTTCAGTAGTGAAATATGCTCCTACAACACAAAGCATATTTCCGTTACTTCACAGATCAATAAGTGCAGTTGTACACTTTGAATAAAAGAGAAATACACATTTTAGTGTACTCGTAAAATCAAGAACAACAGAAAAGAGAACAATTCAGTATTGCATTTAGTGAAGGGTAAGCTAACAAAATGTTTTGTGCACACGTCTAGTACATACATATATTATTATTGTTGGTGCTTTGATTTTGTACGTTGTTTATTATGTGACCATCTAGTCTGTGCCGTGTAAATTTACTCATTAGTTCCCTTTTTTTGTTGAGAGATATAAACTTAGCATAAACTTTATCCTTTAGTGTTTCTACATCAAACGAAGACGCTATTGGTTTTATTATCTAATTTGGAGACATCTCTTGTATATACAATTTTATTTATGCTTTTTTGTTTGTTGTTTTTACATCCTGTTTACGTTCGTTCCTTCAGTGTTGTTGTTGTTTGTTGTTTACTTGTTAATTCCATTTTCTTAGTATTGATATTGTTGTTTTATTTTTGTTTATTCGTTAATGAAGTAAACAAGTAATTTGTTTTGTTTTTGTAGCTTTTGTTTAACATTAAGATGTTACACCGTTTCCACTTTCGTAACAATATTAAATATAAATTTCTAATAAGTTATTAGAATAATGTTTTCTTACCCAATTCTCATTAAACTCTTTTGTCTTTCTTACATCACAAAAGCAAAATGTGACTTTCAAAACAAAAGAAATTCAACACACAAACTAATCAAAAGAAATTTAAAACAGGAACTTGATGTAGCTAACTTCGAAGATAATGTTACGAAAATGGAAATGGTGTAACTTAGTTTAACATTAAAATGTTAAACAAAAGCTACAAAAACAAAACAACGGCCTTATTTGATTGATTGACTAATAAATAAGAATAAAACAACAATATCAGTGCAATGAAAAAGGGATAAACAAGTAAACGAAAAGCAACAACAACGCTGTAAGGACCAAAGTAAACAAGATACAAAAAACAACAAACATGAAAGCATAAATAAATGTAAACATCGTTGTTTACATTTATTAGTGATTTCGAGAAGGCGAAGCCTCGAACATTCGCCTTCAAGAACATTCATCAGATGTTTACGTCGTGATATAAAAGCAAAGCAAAAGCATGAAAGATCGGAGTAGAAGTTCAGTCAGTTCTTGTGTGAAGACGAGTTGCGTGGAAAACTAATCGTGGTTTGAAGATCTCCGTTACAAAGATCTACAGAACAATTGTGTGATAATTGTTATTTGTTTATCGCAAAGGGCATAAACAAAGGAATAACAAATAAGCATTGTTGTTGTTAGAATCAGTTGTGGACAGTGGCACACAAAAGTTGTGTGAATAATAAAGAACTTAATTAAAATTAAACACAAATTAATTTTTTTTATTTGCAATCTACGAGCTCATATTTCAAACGTTTTTAAAAGGTAAAAACGTAACAGTAATAATAAGCATTATGACTCCGTGGTCACCTATGCTTTTTATGCAAGAAAAATGGAAAGTTGGTTAGTCTTAAAATTTATTACATATATATTTGGGTAAGCACCTGTGTTCGATCTGCTTAACGAGGAATCCCTAAGAATGTACTTAATGGATACAATTTAAGCGATGTTTTTTTTCCGCATTGTCCCAGTAAATTTATATGGCCGATAAATGTGTTGCAGATTAGTAAATGAATGTTTTGCGCCAATCAACTAATTTGACGGCCGGTATGATTAAGAATATGCTGTGCTTTACCAAGTAATGTCTATGCGGTAGATTAAATATACCAGTAGGCATTCAAATTTCAGTTTTCATCCTATTTTCTTTTTTGGCAACAAAATGTTAAATCATTTCCTTGTACGTTCTGCTTCCCTTAATACTTATACACTTTTTTATTTAATTAATAATTATTTTTTTCTTTAGTTATGGGTTCTCTTTAATTGCGTTTTCATTCATTCAATTAACATTTTTTGTTTTGTTTTTATTGAAGATTATTTATTTTTAATATTTTTTAATATTTTTAAATTTTTGTTAAGTTAGTAGAGTTATAGTTTTACAGTTTTGAATGTTTTTTCTTTTATTTTTTTGTCCTTTTTGAAATTATTTCAATTTTTAAATAAATTTAATTTCATTCCTTATATAATATTACTTATTTAATACAGTTTTATTGTTTTTAATGATTTAAATTTTTAGTGTTTTTATTATTATTGAGCTATTCTTAATGATATTTGGCACTTGCCTTTTATAAGAACTTTTAAAATTAATAAGACTTCATTCAACTGTTTGATTTTTATGCATATGTTAAAA
>QOCX01000764.1:1178-34119 GCA_005959815.1 Sarcophaga bullata
CTCGGCGACTTGTCCTCAGCAGATTTCTGACAAGAACTCTGAGAGTAAATAATATTGCCATGAAAATTTTCTATCGTTCGGAGTCAACTTTAAAATTTAGGTCCCAGCACTCATGTATAACATTAACAAACTCAACATAAATGGTAAGCGAAACTAGGTTGTATTACTGACTGAAGGGTTATGATGACCAATTATGTATGTATGTAGGTAAGTATCAGAGATCAGCAATGAGTATTCAAAACGATGAGTAGATTCGAATCATACTCATAATTTCTGATACTTTACTTATACGCATTCATACTTATTTTAATATCATACTCATACTACTCATATTCAAAGTTTGAAGTACTCATCATACTCATACTTAACACTACGCATGATGTTTTTGATTTCTACTCTCCATGACTCAACATTTACAAGAATCACAAAATAAGTATGATCCTCGTACGAACACTACAATACTCATTAGAAGGTTGTGTGTTTGCTCTGTTTGCTGCTCTGTGTTTTTTGCTTGAGTGTCTTTTTTCTTTTGTGGCAAAGCCAACAATAGCTAAGACTGTAAATTTTGATGAAGGACTCAAGTCACTCGAATCATTTAGGAGTATTATAAGTATTTTTGTAAGTTTATGAATCTGAATGCGTAGACATATGAATCAAACATATTTCGAATGTTATGAGTTCGATGTTAACGTTGTACTCATACTCATTGCAACCTGTACTTATAGATTAATGTTGTAGTGAGTAAATTTCAATATTGATGACTCACTCATACTCAAAATTTTAGGAGTACTTATGAGTAGCGAAAAAGTGATTTATTGCTGATCTCTGGTAAGAACCTATGTCGTTATCCTGACTAAAGGCTTGTAAGGTCCGAATATGTATGTAAATAAGCTATGCAATCGAACTGTGCAACCGAAAAAGTGATTTATTGCTAATCTCTGGTAGGTATAGAATAAAAAAATTATGTTGTTTGTGAATCAAAGGACGTTTTAGAATGAAATACAGATTAAAAGCATTTTATTGTTCCAAATCAACTCTGCTAGATGTTACATCAATTCTTTTATCACTTCATCACAATAGATAGGCTTGCGAGCAGAATTCATAGTTGAAGAGACAAATTTGCCAGGCAAACATTTCTTCAGGCTTGGAAACAAAAAATAGACACTCGGCGTCTAATTCATGAGTTTTCTGTTGTGGTAACTGAACATACGTAGTCCTTTTTCCAAAATTCTCATTAAAAATTAATTGATATATTATTATATTATTCGCCGTTGATTCTTTTAAGCTTTTGAGGTTAGTCAATATGGATTACACACGCTTTAGTCTTGTGTGTTGCCGATTAGCACCGAGAAGTCCATGGTTTCGATTGGTCTTTTATTTCTGCATCCAGTTTATCCTATGCAGTCAAGACAAAATTCATCCCTACATAGATTTATCACAGGATTACAATCGTGGTCAATTGCAAGCAAACGTGGCCTTCAAATCTATCAGGGAACAGCACTCGGAGATAAACTACAGTTGCTTCGAGCATTAGTAGCATATTGTGATTGAAATACTTACGCATTAGTGTGCTATAAAGACTGTCACAGCTGGAAAATGGTGAAAAATTCCCTTTTTCTCTACAATAAATTAAACTTTGTAGTTTCAGAATTTCAATTCTTGTAGGAAATTAATTAATTGTGGATGTGCATTGTAAAGCGTTCAATTTTGTCAAATCAAGGCTTGTATTTTTTTTCTGTTCTTAGACAATAGCAGTTGTATGGACCAAACACGGTACATAATTTATGTATCTAAGTAGGGATAGTCATTATTTTTTGAAATCATTGGCTTTAATATTAACTACAGCTGTTAACGTTTTTTTTTTTTTATTGTTGCCATTTGTTTTAATGTTCTAGTGAAAGATGGACATCAAAATTATGGCATTTGCCATTTGTTAGTCGCGACGGTCGCATACATAAATTCGAATCATAAAATATTGAAATGACATTTAAGCTGCCAATAAGCTCAGCTTCATTAAAATTAAAATGATTGTATTTTTAATGGTTAATTTATTTTGTTTATTTGCTTATTTATTTATTATTTGATTGCCGTCTAGGGTTAATGACAAACAGCGATACTTACATTTCAATACAGAATCTATAAATGAGCACTTTTATCTGCATTTTGGCCGTAAAGAAATTCCTTTTTTAATGTCATTCTATAAAATAAAATAACACTTACATTAATAGCACAAGTGCCAGTAGCAATGGCAGTAAGTCTAATACTAAATAAATAGTTTTCAGTGAAAAACATAAAAAAAAAAAACAATCAAATTATTCACCTAGATTTCCGTCATGGCTCCAGTCGAACATTAAAATGAGGAGAGAAAAAAAAACTTTTTCATGAATTCCTTTGTAAATGCTAGCATTTGCAATCATAAATCTCGTGTTTCTCATAATATTCTCATAATATTGTCAATTGAAGCTTTAAGCTGCCTGCCGTCAATAATGATCACAATAATGACAATGGTAATGATAATGATGACGTTGTCTTGTTAAGTTCACAGTCAGTTGCTGGTAAGCTGAAGGGAGCCAGCGAGCTACCAGCATAATAACAGCAACAGGAAGACAAACAAATAAAAGGAAAACAAACAAACGACAACAACAACAACAACACGACAATCAAAAAACAAAAAATAAAACTTAAACCATAAACCATATGAAATTGAACGCCACCGCCCTGTAAAAAAAAGAAGCACTAAACGAGCAGTGGTACATTCGACATTTGATAACAAGAGGGTGGAGGGGGAGTAAATCTGTTTTACAGAATTATTCTCTCTCTCTAATGTTGAATGGTAAAGAAGCTGAGAAAAAAAATAGGAGGAAAAATTTAAAACAAATTTTCGCGTATAAATCACCTTTTGCACCATGACCCAACGTGTTGCTACGACGACACACAACATCAACAACAATTACCACAAATGCAACAAGCAAGTAAGCTCACAGCCAGGCAGGCAGGCAGGCAAGCAACCAAAACAATCGACTCGACAACAAGCAGTAGTAAAACAAGAGACAACAATAATGTTTATGATGTTGTTGTTGATGTTGTCGTAACAAGATGATGACGATGACAACAACAACAAATATAACAATTGCTGATAGTGATGCTAATGCTAATGCTGCTGCTTTTGCTGTTGCTGTTACTGCTATGATGTGATTACTTTGGGAACAAACCATCATTCGTTTAAAACAAAAAAAAAACGCCAGATTCCATATTGAATTGCCCAAATCGTATGGAACACAACATGGGCCATTGCGAGAAGAAGGAGAATAGCCATGCAAAATGTTTTATGTTTTATGCAGTTAAATGATATCAGAAGTGTGCATCTGGGAAGATTTTTTCAACATTTTTTTTATTTTTTATTTTTTTATTTTGTTTTCTTGTTAACTTCAAACAAACAACAACAAAAAAAAAAAAAACTTGAAGTCTGTATTATTTATTCTGTTTGAAAAACAAAAAACAAAAAAAAACAGCAACAAAAACGTTAATCTTCAAAGATGTCTCATAGTTCCAGGCGATGATATTTATTGGTGCCTTTAAACTGTTCTAAAAGGTATCAGTTTGTTTCAGTTCTTACTTACTTAAACGAAGGCAGCCCAAAAGAATTGGGTGAAAATCATGGCCCACAACTATAAAGACACCAATTGCCATGACAACATCTACAAAAAAACAAAAAAACAAAAAACAAAATCAGCAGCCCACAGGATTACTAAACGATGGCACACAGAAGATCACTGAAAAAAAGCGTGTCTGTCTGTTTGTGTTTTTTTTTTATTTTTTCTTTAACAAAATTGTGCCAGTAGTGTAGTTTTGAAAGAAACCGTTGCAATAACAAAATTTTTTTTGTTTTTGCGGCAATTGGTAACACTGAAAAAGTCAACGTTACTGCCAGCCACACCATGTAAATTTTCTCAAACAGGAGCTAAACACCCAAAAGGTATAAGGATCAGCCGGTTAGTGAAGAATGTTAAAAGCAATCAATGTGCGACCAACTAAAGGATTAACAGAATAGGAAATTATCTTTTAAAGTAGTCGTGGCAGGTGTTTGAAATAAGTCAGAC
This sequence comes from Sarcophaga bullata, assembly GCA_005959815.1. Lineage (NCBI taxonomy): Eukaryota > Metazoa > Arthropoda > Insecta > Diptera > Sarcophagidae > Sarcophaga > Sarcophaga bullata. The sequence continues at coordinate 5,279 of QOCX01000764.1, forward strand.
AACAAAACAAATTTTACATCAAACCTCTCCGGAGAAAATATATGACAGAACTACGGACAGATGCATAGTCAACATAACATATTTGGTCATTATAACCCTTCAGTCAGGACTACGACTTAGTTTCTCATGCCACTGATGTTGTGTGTGTTAATTTTATACATGAATGGTGGGACCTACAGTTTAAAGTCGACTCTGAATGACAGATATTTGAGAAACTTTTCATGGGAATTTTATTTCCTCTGAAAGTTTTTGCCAGAAATCTGCTGAGAAGAATAGACGGAAGTAATTTGTTTTCATATTTCGTTTTGTTAGAGTTGTTTGACTGGGGGTTTGAACCGTAGACTCATATCTAATATACCAAAACACCACCTACTAGACAACGATAACTTCTCATTTGCTCAACAACAAAAAAATAAAAAAATATGCCAGTAAACCATTGATTGGAATTCAAAACGAGGGTTAACCAGACACCACGTGAAAAATCAAATCGATGGCAACTGTGTTGCCAACCAAACGAATTAAAAATGAAATAAAATTGTTAAGAAATAATCACTCGTAATACTTGATAAACTTATAGGGGTTTTCCCAACATAGACAGCAACGTAGAACAACAACAGAAATGAGACTCATTTCATGGCTATTCTCTAGACTCGGGATTTTTAAATTCGTACAACAAATTTATTAATTATCAGGATTGTAGGCATAAAGAAAACTCGTTGTATTCAGATCATATGGTGTTGGAAGCAGAACGATTGCTGGTATTATACAGAGTCGATCAAAGAAAAGTACCTTGAAATCCGTATTTCTGCAAGTAAAATTTCAAGAAGCAAGAATAATTGAAGATTAATAGTGAATAGTGGTGATCAAGTCAAAACTTATATGCCTGTCAAGGCATGTACTGAAGCCTTTCAATGATGTATCATCAACAACTGTTACTGAACTGAAGTTTGTTTCACTGGCACTGCAGGAGTATGATGACGAGTAAATAGATGATTGACTTTTTAGTTTTTCGTTGTAATCTAGTATGTACGAGTAGTTAATACATCTCCAGTAAAATAAATTATGAAAACATATTTCTTAGGTGACTTTCTCTCTACAGATTTCTGGTAAAAACTCTGCAAGTAAATAAAATTGCCATGAGTTGTCGGATTTGCAGAGCAGTTGAAGAGGTGTACAGTATCATGGGGTCCCTGATTGCATGATGGGCATCTGTCAGAGGTCCCCGGAAGAGTTAATTGCCCTGTAGGTATTCAAGATATTAGACTATCCTGATCTTAGATGAGCAAGAATGGTTCCAGCTTCCCTGGGCATATACCTTTCTCTATCCAAAATCTGAGGTGGATGGATATTTAGCACCCTGCTGTGGTTTAATTCGTTCATCGCTGTCATTACTGTACTTTTATGTAAGAGGCTTTACGTCTCCTCAACAGAGAGTAGGTCCACTATTGTTGGGATGAGTTGTGTAATGTCGTTGTATGTCCTGAAGTCTAGTCTAATCCGTCGGAGAGGTAAATTGTCCATTACTATGTGATGGGTTAGGATGTTAAGGCACATAGCAGGCCACGAGGAATTGTTTGGTCAGGAGTTCGTTATGTTTCATCACTGACAGTAATTGGGCTTCTTCGTGAAGATGGTCAACACTAGTTATCTTCACACAGCCCGTAGCTATATGCAATGCGTTGTTCTGAGTAATCTACAACGCGCGCCATTGTGTGTCACTCAAGAATGAGGTCCAAATACGTAGAGTGAGAAGCTAGATCGTAATCCGGACTAAGGGTTATGGCCCATTCAAAAGTATAAACTTCAACATTCAATAAAACAGAAACGGTTTGAAATTTTGCCAAATAAAATTTTTTTGTTCTAAAGTGCTATTGTTTCGGTTAGAAATAGAATATTATTTCATTCATATGGCTGCCACGGCTGAACTCACAGTACCTCATTTGATTGGAACAATTTTTGTGCACTTTTTCGAGTGTATGGGACCATATCTGGGCAATGGCATCACGAAAATAGTCCAACGGTGTCATCTCGTAGCTTCTAGGCAGTCAATTGACATCACCATTTCGGCAAACTAAACGGCCATCAAACGTTTGGTGCAATAAAACGATTGTGGCATGAGATGTGAGGCAAGTTGCAGCATCCTGTTGAAAGCAAACATAGTTCACAGTAATACCATGAAGAGCGGGTACTAAAAAATCGATTATCATGGTGCGCTACGTGTCTTCATTGACCATAATGGTTGCGCCTTTCTCACTTTCAAAGAAATATGGACCAATGATGCCTTCACTCCGCTAGCCGCAGAAAAAGGAAAGACCTCGTGTGGGTTTTCTGAGCCCCAAAAACATTAATTTTGCTTATTAACGTAATCACCAAGAAGATCTTTCCAATCATTGCTCAGACTTTTAAAGGAAAATTTTCACAGTATAGCGTATCGGTCACTTGACAGACCTTTAGGTATCAGGTTGGTTCCATTGTTATCATTTAAAAATTTTTGGAATTTCTTTTCTTTCTTCTTCTTTATTATGTTCACTTGTTTTATTTAGTTGCCAACTCTTGGGAATTATATTTTGAAGTTTCCAATGTCAAATGGTTTTCGATTTTTTTTTTTTTTTTGTTTTCGGTTTTCTGTTTTAAAGATTTTCCAGTTGCAACTTTAAGAATCATGTCAAGTACAAGTTGTAGCTAAAAAAGACAGTAACAGTACGACAACAATATGCGCCAATAAGTTTAAAAGAGAAAAAAAACAATTTTTTTTTTTTTGGTTGTTGTTGCTATTTCGTTAAACTAAAGGCTTGTTTTCATTGATTTCTCAACTGATACAAGTTGAAATAGAAAAAACTACCAAAAACTAACCAAACCTAATGGAGAGAAGATCAATTTCCAAAACAGGGGCAAGAAGAGTGATTGGTATCAGAGTGGATGCCGCAACTACAACAGTAGCGGTGGCAGTAGCAGCAGCAGCAGCAGCAGCAGCATCAGGAACAGCTACAGGCTTATTTCCTTGTATTGTATTATTTGGTTTCATTTTTCATTCTTCTTCTAGTTTTTCTTTTTTTCTTTGCCGTTTTTTTTTTTTTTTTTTTTTTTTTTTGTAGAAATTTCAATGCTCAACAGAACAGCAGTAATATCTTCTTGCCGCAGCGTGCATGCTCGAGTTCATGACATTATTGTGTCGTCAATGAATTGTGTTTAAATTGCTGTTATTTTGCAATTTTTTATTTGTTCCTTTATGTTTGAATTGCAATAAATGTTTTGTTTGTTGTTGCTCTCTGTTGAAAACAAAAAAAAAACCAAAAAAAAAAAAAGGAAAACTTTGGTTTCATTTTTCATTCTTCTTCTAGTTTTTCTTTTTTTCTTTTGCCGTTTTTTTTTTTTTTTTTTTTTTTTTTTGTAAAATTTCAATGCTCAACAGCAACAGCAGTAATATCTTCTTGCCGCAGCGTGCATGCTCGAGTTCATGACATTATTGTGTCGTCAATGAATTGTGTTTAAATTGCTGTTATTTTGCCAATTTTTATTTGTTCCTTTATGTTTGAATCAATAAATGTTTTGTTTGTTGTTGCTCTCTGTTGAAAACAAAAAAAAAACCAAAAAAAAAAAAGGAAAACTTTACTGTTCCTTGGGGCAATCTGTTGCTAGTTGCTGCTTGCTGTTGCATATTGTTGTTGTCGTTATGTTAAAAGTTTTTAGCTTGTTGCCAGTAATTGTTCATGTTATTGATTACAGATTTGCTTACGATCTTGTTGTATTTGTTACGTTTATTTCGTTCCTTCACTCTTCGTTTATTCATTCGTTTATTTGTTTATTTATTTGCTGTTGCCGTTGTTGTTGTTGTTGTTGTGTTTTTGTTAGCTGTTAGCTGTTGATTTTATGCAAAATTTTTGCATAAATTTACAAAATTTTTATACAAAAACACGCGATATTTTTACAATAAAAAAAAAAAAAAAAAAAAAAAAGATTATTTTTTCAATTCGATTTTCTTCTTTCCTTTTATTGGTTTACTAGTTCAGTTAAATATTTAGGTTGGCGATTTCCTTTTTTTTTTTTGGTATTTTATTTTTCATTTTAACTTTTGTTTATTGCTGGGCATAGGTAGAGAGAAATACAAAAGACTTAAGCAACAAACTTGATTTTTAGGAATTCTTTTAAGAGTGACCCACATAAGCTGGAATTCGATTTTTAATTGAAATGTTGTTACCTTTTTGTTATACAATATATGTACGTCGTCTCTAGTGATACTATAAGGAGACTGGAAAATAAGTAAGCCTTTGTCCTTTTTTGTTAGTGTCTGCACTAACCTCTTTTCTCTCTATATCTGCTTTTTCTCTCTTTTTGTCTCCCTCTCTCTCTCTTCTTTTCTTCTCTTCTATCCTTTCCTTTTTCACTCTCTCTCTCTCTCCCTCTCTCACTTCACTTTCACATTTGGTACGTGCCCACCAAAGAGAGCAAGATCGGATTGAGGTTCATAACAAAAGTATGGCAAGGCTGTATACAAATTAAGGAGTTACCGAGACATATTTGCATAGTTAGGAATGTAATTCATATGGCATCATTTGTAATTAGATAATGCCAATTTTTAAAACCGTGGGATATCCGAAAAGTAGGCCGATTTCATTAATGTCCCACTCTCATCATTACAAGTAAACAAGACTCACCTTCAAAGAGGCTCTTTAAAAGGAGGATTGAAGGATAGTTCTTCAAGCGAGAAGCTTGTATATTCAGTGGAATTTCTTTTAGGAAAACTGCTAGAAAGTTGGGTTAGATGAGGCTCACCATCCACTTTCTCTGTAACAGTCTGGCGCATATAGACAAGGGATCTTACGTAGGAAGTTTCTAAAGAAAATGGTCGAACTGGCACCCAATGACTCTGAGCGTTCAATGATGGTGACTTCTCAAAACCCAATGATGCTGATTGATGCATATTTCTGTATAGTATAGTATAGCATTGAGTATCTTGGCTTATCTTATATTGTTTCAACGTTTGTTTTCATTTCAAGATGAAATTCCACTACGTGTTCCCATACTTTATAAAAAGAAGTTTGACAAATTACCCATGTTTTCCTGATTAAAGTTAAGTTAGAGAGGAATCGAATCGTAAAGTATCGGTTTGATAATATCTCTACTAATGCGGTTTTACATAACAATTGTCGCACAATGATGTTGCAGAATTCAAAATTGTGGAAAACCTTATGGAATCCGTAGAACGTTGTGGTGCCATGTTTAACAAGAGTCAGAAAGATCTCAACCATGCTGCTTAATATACGTAGTACACATGAATCAAAACCTACAAATAATAATGACAAAGAACTGATTGGACTTTATTAGTTCGGATTCAGACTAGAAAAGTCCACCATCGACTAGCCAGGTCACTTTAGGCTAAATTCTGGAGATGACCTTTGGAAAACAAACCTGCATATGCCATCTACTTCTATAGCCGCAATAACTGAGCTTGATATTCCCGCGAACCGGATAAGGCTATGCAGGATGACGTTGAGCAACGCCTGCAACTCCGTCAAGGCAAGAGTGGACATCTCGGAACATTTTAATGCCGTGCGAAGTTTCAGACAAGGCGATCCTTGCAAAATCTTCAACTTCGTCAAGGAGAGCATTCAGCAAACGACGAAACTTGTACTCTACAAGTCGCTCATCCTCCCAGTGCTTCTTTATAGCGCAGAAACATGGACATCATCAAGAGCCGATGCAGCAACCTTGAGGGTGTTCGAGAGAAAAGTCATACGTAAGATCTGCATCCGATTTGAGAATGAAATAAATGAATTCCCTAACGACATGAACGATGTGTAGCGTATTAACATTCAGCACCTATGCTTGGATGTCCAGGCGAGACATATCTTTGAGCCGGAGATTTGCAAAATTAAGTGAAGAGGACGACGACCAACAAGGGTTGTAAGTAACATAAGTGATGTAAGGAACTAGATCGTAATCTTTATTTTAGGGTTAAATTAGGTTGGTTGGTGTGGTAGACCAAGTTCCACCAAAGCCAGGGACGAGGAAGAAGTCGGTCAGCGCAAGGGCTACACAACAAAAGCATGATTACCCCACTCCGGAAAACCAGCCAGAAAGTCTAATAAACGAAGCTATATCCTTGACGTCAATAGATGATAGATCCGTTAAACTGACAAGAAACGGAGAGCCAAATAACCTATATCTACTCCTAGCAAGAGATGGGCACTGACAAAGAAAGTGGATAACTGTATCCTCTTACTCAGCGGATCTACACCAACGGCAGAAATCGTTGAATGGGAGCCGCATCCTTTCGGCATGTCTACCCATAACACAATGACCTATAAGCATGGCCACTGTGATTGAGATATTGCCACGACCAAGTCCAAGTAATTGGTTGGTATGCCTTCTATCCATTAGAGGCCAAGTGAGCCTAGCGCTGGAGCAGGACTCCAGGATAGGTTTGCGTCTCGAAATAATCTCCGCGCAATGGCCAACTTGACCGAGGCAAGTGGCATACCCACGTGGATTGAAGTGGATACCGGGAGTAGTGCGCCAGCTCATCGGCTCTACAGTTTCCCGGAATGTTACTGTGTCCGGGGACCCAGACCAGTGAAACACTGAAGCGCCCAGAAAGAAGACAGTGAGACAATGGCGACATTCCCTAACGATTCTAGAGTTATTTACAACACTACACAGAGATCCTATGGCGAAGAAGACCGAGACGCATGTGAAAGGAGCACCATTGACGAGGATCCATTGAGCGGCCCGGTAAATGGCCATCACCTCCGACTGAAACAGACTACAGTAGCCCGGCAGTCGGAGAGAAATGTTCAGGTCCAGTTTCCCGGAGTACACTCCGCTACCAATCCCATTATCGAGTATACATCCAGAAGTTCCGGAGGGCCGACAACTTCAGGGTCCCAGTCGTCCCTACTCGGAATCAAAGAGCAAAAATCGCTGTCGAGAAAATACTCCACAGGGAGATAATCGATGTTCAATGAGGCCACCGGATCAACCTACAAAATAAAGTAGTGACCAGAAGGTACAATGTGTCAGCGAGACATGGCATTAAATCTCGTCGCAGCAATCTTGGCCACCTGCCTGGCGAGAAACACAGTAGGAAGCCAGTTAAGCATTGCGAACCCTAACTTTGTGGGGGTAGTGCAGAGAGCACCTGTTATATAAATGGCCGCAGATCTTCTGACCTTATCAAGAAGTCTAGCGTTATGTTGTTTATTCACAGCAGTCCACCAGAAGACATCACCGTATAGGAGGTTGGGTTCGATAACCGCAGAATACATCCAGCGCATTATCCTCGGACGAAGACCCTATCGATGTTAGGATTGCACTGACCAATTATATATGTATGCATGAATGTATTCATGTATCTATAATAGCTTGTTCTTGAGTTATTGCTTGTAAATCAACAAGCAGAGGCAGAAAGTAAAAATATTCGATTGTGATTATCAGTAAATCAATTAACGTACTAATGCTGGAAGAGTAGTGGCACTCATATCTTTTGCCAGACCGCTAAAACGAAAAAGTTTTTTTCAAAAATGAAGAAGTTTGTTCGCCTATATTTCCAGTAACATTGCAAACAAATTCACTTCCGTATATCAAAAGACTGGAAACAAGACACCTCAATAAGGTATTTTACATTGTAGAATACAAAGGCGAACATATACCCACGCTAGAATGACTAATGCTTACTTTAAAATTCAAAATCTTTGTTTCTTTTTATTTTGTCGTTAACAATTAATTTCATTGATTGTCATACCCAAAAAGTGTAAATAAATTTATTATTGATTCGACAATTCATATAAAACTGGTAGTGATTTGATACAGTCGAACATCAAAAATAAATAAAAATAATAAGAAAATTAACAAAAAAAAGAAGAAACAAATTCTATTGAAGTTATAGTGCTTAAAAATATATTAGAATGTATGTGTACATTTGTATGTATAGGTTATTACCCATACTTTGCTCGTACAGGTTCAAAATTTACAAAACAAAACAAGTAAGACAGTTTATAGGCCGTGAAATGCAATCATTAGATACCGTACACCGAAAATCAAGCGAAAAGCTACGTGACAAATTCGAAGTGAATTAATCAGATCAGAATGGATTCTTCTTCCTCCAATGGTAGGGAGACGTCTTCATTAACAATATTGCTTGATGTTACCTGTTGCTGCATCACTGGTCATAAGGGAATTCGTGGCAATAAGCAGGCACATAATCTTGCGATTGTAGTGTGGGGACAGATATTTGTAAGGATATGCTCAATGAAAGGGAGAATAAAGAGATGCAAAGATTCTACGCCGTTGTGGAGTGGGGGCAGATAATTCGGAAGATTTGATCAACGAAAGCGGTGATAAAGAGAGGCAAAGGTTCTTTTTGAACCCAATTAGTTTCAAAGACAATCTAAGCTTTAGTTGGGTAGTTTCAGTCAAATCAGATTTCAGTCATGTATCAGGATTAAATTGAGCATTGTAGGCTCAGTGTACACATACATACATACATACAAACATAATTGATTGTTACATCCCCTTCACTAAGGATTACGACCTAATTTCTCACACCATTTATGTTGTATGTCGACTTCGAAAGACAGAGTTTTGAGAAACTCTTCATGGCAGTTATTTTTACTCTCAGAGTTTTTGCCAGCAGTCTGCTAACAGTGGAAGTCGCCGAAGAAATATTTCAATTTCGTTTGATTGGAAATGTCTGACCTGGAGTTTAAGCCGTGACCTCACATCTTATAAATTCCTGGTTACATATCAGTTCTTGAAATGGGAATTATCCGTGTTGGTACCAAACAGCATTCTGAAGTTTGCAATGAGAATGAGCTTGCTGAAGACGTTATTGGGATACTATATATAGATTAAGGGCGCTGCAATAGATCTTATTGTTACAGTATTACATCACCTTTTCACAACAATAATAACAATGCTTAACGCCACTGAATTTGAATTCAAGTCGTTTCCGCTTTTACATCGCAACTCAAAGTCTTGTAATTTGGCAACAGGCTTTACTTTTTTGTCCTTGAGGCAGCAAGGCCGCATTTATTTACTCCTGAGGTTGTCATCTTGTTTCACTAGTCTAGGCCACCGCAATTTAACCCAAGGAAGAAAGTGACACTGAGTGACATTTACGTAGACCTCACAGAGATCAAATTTCTGCAGATTGTACTTGAGAAATTATTCTCTTACAGTAAATATGCTTTTTATATCACCGATAGGACTTTTTTAACATAGAAAATGAAAAACTCGTTGTAGGTTAGAGTCATACGGTACTGCTTAGCCGAGTTATCCACCCCTCATGCGGATTTATTTCTTTCCTTGGTAGCGCTCTGTTAAGGGCTACAGTGCATCTGTAGAAGGTTAACAAATTTTATCGTTTTAAAGTTTTAAGAGAAAAATTCCTTTCAGAACTTCAGAATTTTTCGTAAAACTCGCTGGATATTTCATGTTCTGACACTAGACGCTTCCTGATGCAGAATGTACCTGCTAACTGCTGAAATTGCGGTTGTTGGCAATTAAAGAGGTTTAATGCATAGCGAAGTTCTTCTCTTTAGTTGCGTAAGTCGAACTTTTACTGACTAAAACCAATGTCAACGCCAGCACAGAGCTACCCAGTGCGTGCAGCGTCTTAAGTGTTTCGACTTCGGTGCCCTTTCACACACGAATTGCGCGGAAGAAGCATGCAGTAATATCTTCTGCTGATATTTTGAAAAAGTTTGGAATATTAATTTGTCCTTGCAACACCACCTGCATTGTGTGTTAATTTTATCTATGAGTGACGGTCCTGATAATATTACCAATAGGTTAGGTTAGGTTAGCGGCCTAGCTTGCCGTTTACAGACAAGTTGACTTACTAGCCCTTATGGTCTATAGCGGTACCCAGTGAGAAATAAACCCCGAGCTCTGGATGAAAATGGCTAGTTCCCTTGGTGTCAAATCTTCAAACATTCCGTCACCCAAGAGCCAATGACGTCTGTCCTGAAGCGCAGGACACTCGCATAAAAGTTGTGGATTCCAATTCCTTTTTCTCCACATCATGACAGCTTCTGGGGCAGACTGAAATTGTTGTTAGCGAAACTGCCAATAGCACAATGTCTGCTTAGAATTTCTTTTAGAATGCGAAACTTTGTTTGTCAAACCCAAGTAGCTCCCAGTTTCTACCGCAGTCCACTGCTGAACGCATCAGATTTGTACCAGGTATGTTGGACCACCCATGTTTTAAGTTTTATTGTAGAGGGACATATACCCCTCTATTATCTCCTCTCCTCCAATCACTTCTGTGCCTATTTGTCTGGCTGTCGTTTCCCTTTATGCCATATTGGTACAGAACCCTGTAGAGGCAGATGTTGTGTGGACGTAATATAAACGATAACTTTCATGATAATTCTGACTGGTAATAAGCATAATTTCCAATCTGTTTTATACGAATACGTGTTCAATTAAGAAATTAATTTCAATCGAAAGAAATATTTTAAAAAATATTTGCTCGGCATAGGGTGCCAAAAAAAAAATCGAAATTATAAAATTCAGACAAAAAATCACAAGACCACACACGTCTTAAATACATGACTTTAATGAACGCCATCATCAGTTGTTGCCTTTCAAAATTTTTCTAACTACTTGGGAACAACAATAAACGAGTGCGTATGGCATACCAGAAATCACAATTCAAGTTAAATACTGGTGTGACCAATTGACCACATTTGTTTAGGCTTTGAAAATTCTTAAAAGCAAGTTAAAGGCAGAAGTAAAAAAAAATTTTGGCCAAACAAACCGAGTCACGCTAAAGACAAAGCCTCTAAGCAATGTTTAAGCAAAAATATGCAAACAAAAGAAATATTTTTTAAACATTTTAAAAAATTTTTTCTCTTTTTTTTCTTTTTTTTTGGTTGATTGTACTACCAAAAATGGTTTGTGCACAGTCATAAATCACTTTACAGCAGAATTGCCACAATAGCTGAACAAAAAAAAAAAAAAAGAAAAAAAAATTCCCCAAAAAATATTCAAATTGAAATGCTTTAACAGCCAACAAACAATAAAAAAAGAATTGAGAATTTAAATCAAACAAAAGGATTCTTGGTTTTCTTTAAATGAATCTACAAATCAATAATAAAACACGATATTTTCTATTTGAACTTTTAAAATAATTTATACTTACCATGCCATAACGTAAACAAATAAACACTGTTTTTGGCAATAATTTAAAAGCAGTTTTCTATTCAGTTTTTTTTTTTTTTTTTTTTTTTTTTTTTTTTTTTTTTTTTTTTTTTTTTTTCTTTAAAAACTTTCCAGACGACATCTTCTTTGAACGCATATAAACTGCTTGATTAACCCACTGAGTTTTTTTTTTCTAATGACTAAAAGCCAATCTATAATGCAAATTTTTTAGACTGTTTGCCAGTCAACCAAGCAACCAACCTAACCAAGCAACCAACTGAACAACTGGCCGTTAAGCATATGCAAAAACAAAAACCAACAACAATAACGTACAAATAAAGTCTTCCTTCTTTCAAAATGAAGATGTTTCAGCGACACATTTGCAACCAACAGAAGTGATGTTTATAACTCAACCAAATTGGTTGTATTGAACAACAACAACAAACAGCACATTTACATACCGTATGTAGAAAAAAAAATGCAAAAAATTTACATAACGAAAGTTGTTCGTATTAGGCTAGGCCATCAGGTAAATGTTTTTATTTATTTAATTGAGAAACGATTCGCAATTGCAATTACATGGCATCGAATATGAAAGAGAAGATCGTCCTTATAAGGGGACTCACTCATATAGGCTAATAACCTAACTTCTCATACCACTTTAGTTGTGTGTGTTAATTTTATTCACAAGTGGCCAGACCTCAAGTTTAAAGTCTACTTCGAAAGTCAGTTTTTTTTGAGAAACTTTTCTTGACAATTTTATTTACTTTCAGAGTTTTTGCCAGAAATCTGCTGAGAGAAAGTCAACGGAGAAATATTTACTCATATTTTGCTTTGTTGAAGATGTCTGACTTGGGATGGTGAACTGTGACCTCAGGTCTAATAAGTCAAAACATTACCTACTAGACTGCGGTGACTACATACTTTGAATATATTGGGGTGATGCTCATGATGAATTAAGTTCAGCAAGCTCAAAATATGCGTGAAACGTACTCTGACACTCTCGTACTGAAGTGTTACTTAACCAACGAACTACTCATTCTAAAACATATCAAGTGCCCAAATTGTGTGTGGTTCGATCAAGCTATCTCGAAGAACCTCTGCAATATCATAAGGTTGGCTTTAAAGGAGAACTATATGGGCCTAAGGTTCACGATAATTCAAGAACTGGAATAGTAACGCCTTATAAATGGAAAGCACAATAACAACAGCAGTAAACAGCATAAATTGCAGAAGCTTCTTAGAATCCATATGCTGCAAAGAACAGTAAAGGCGAAATAAGATTTGCAGAGTTTTGTTTTAAATTCAATGAAATTGAAAACATTAAGCAATGAATGAATGAAAATTTTGTTTTCTTTCAATAAGAATTAGAAAACATCTGCACTGCAGGTATATAGTTTAGGTTTTGTCTTATTGCTATGCTAGAAACACAATAAATGCAACACAGGAAACACAACAATTTTACAATTGCAGCCTAAAGTAAGCTGCATGCACATTAATTATAATAAAGGCAGCAGCAGCAAAGCATAAGCAAAACAAATAAAAACTCAACAAGTCATTAATTCTTTATCAGTGGTGCCACTAACACGTTTTCTCGCGTTATATTTCATTCATCATGTGTTGATAACTTCTACTTCACAAATTCACTCGTGCTCTCATTAATGCAATTAAAAAGTAGAAATGCAAAAATATTCACTTCCATATACACCCATGTGTTCTATTTTTGAGAGATTGCTGCGTTCGCTGCGTTGCGTTTATTGTGTTCATAGCTTTAGACTCTTATTAGCTGTTGAACTCCTAAAAAAATAAACATTGCATGAGAAAACTTTGTCCCACTGTTCTCAATACACATAGGACATGGAACCAATCATATATACTCGTTACATCATTTAGAATCCAAAGCAATGATAGCTCAAGTATTACAATCTGCATTCCTCCAGCACATAGAATATGCCTTATCATCTATGGGCTGTTTCATGCCCCTAATCAACCACAGCCGTGTTTTTGAATTTCAATGGCCGTTTTCATATTCATCGTTAAACTACTCGTAATTATTTAGGCGTTGTACATGTTTTTGTCACCTTATGAAATATCCAATGACATATTTGGGATTTAGAAATTATGTTGCCATTATTATGATATCATTGGCTCCCATGGTTGTATAGGTTTTTTAAGGCCAACACTCAGGGCATAACTTCCATTCATGCAGTTCATAGTGTTGGAATAACACGAACGTCGTTATAGGAGAAAGGAAAGAGGGATAGTGGGCTACAAATTTTATTTTTAGACATTGTTTTATTTCTACTGGCCAGCGTAAAGCCTTTGTCGCATTAATTTTTATTGAGAACTAACTTGTAATAATTCTCATTTTCTTTTTCTTTTGTGACCAATAATGCCGACAAAACAGAAGATATTCACAAAACACCCAGGGTCTTTGAAGGGAATCGAACTTACAGCCACGACATTTGAAGTTTAACACACTACCAACTAGAACACGGGGGCAATTCAAGGTTGTTCTTAAAGTTGGTAGAAATATTCAAGCCTCTATCATAATCAGGATGTCTGCTCTATTAATTTACCCACCATTACGCCTAATATGCCAGTTTTTTTCGAAAATTTAATGGAGACGTATAACAGTCCAGTCTAGCAAATAGAAGTAGAGTATTATACAACATAGACTTGGATTAACCGAGAAAAGTAGGCTGAAAAGTCATATCAACTATTGCGGAACAATGATAATTATGGCAGGAAAAATTGCGCAGATAATCTGTGGCGATCGTGGTGAGAAGTCGATCATGCGTATACCAGGAATGAATTAAAGTAACTTGGGTACACTTATGCCTTGTAGGCACGGTGAATAATAATGAATGAATGGTGAAGACATATAAATGATGGCTTTCTAAACTGGTGGGCCATCTATTGGTTTAATTTTGAATCACCGATTATGTCGAATCTGACAATACTTATGTCATTCTATTCCGTCAAAAAATTCAGTTGATTATCTCCACTGAACGTAATGGCATAATTTACGCTTGAGCAACTTTGGGGTTTACTCGGCCAGCGAGAAACTGCAAAATGAGGTCAATTTTGCCAAAAAAAAAAAAGAATTATCTTTGCGGAATGCGTTCATTTTCTTCTTGGTGGGTACGTTAATCAGCAAAGTTGAGATTCAGAAATTCCACACGTGGTCTTACAAAAGCCAATGTGCCCATTACGAATGATTTTTTAGTGCAGATGTGGAGCGGGGGTGTCATTGGCCTTCTTTGAAAAAGGCACAACCATTACGGTCAATGGAGACACCATGATAACCGATTTTTTTGTATTCGCTTGTCATGGTATTTATGTGAACGATGTTTGGTTCCAACAGGATAATGCAACTTGCCACACATCTCATGCCATAATTGATTTATTACGTCAAACGTTTGATGGCCGTTTAATTAGCCGAAATGGTGATGACAAACGGCTGCCAAGAAGCTGCAATTTGATATCTTGGATGTCTGTGGGTGATCCTCATCTCTTCAATCTACGTCGTTATATACCTATGAGAAGTGATAAGGCCATCGGTGAAACTTTGCTGTCTAATGAACAAGGTTTATCGTTGTTCGACCAAAACTGGCTTTAAATAATTCTGTTCTCTACCAAAAATAAAAATGTTTTAAAAACCGCTCTAACTACACCCTTTGAAGAAATTTTAATTACTGTTCTGGGCGATTATTGCATTATTATATGCCCAAGACTCCAAAGAAACGGTTCTAAGGATGATTTGATTGATTTGATTGTACCCACGAAAGAAGGGAATCTTTTATCATTTCAGTAGAGTGTGCCATGGTGAGTCGCCATAGTCTTGGTGCGTTCGGTTATCATAAGCGCCACTATTCAAACACCAGGACCGACAAAATGAACAAAACAAATTTTTTCAACGCGTGCTCTAACCCGGACTTCTGACAAAAACTCTGAGAGTAATAAAAAATTGCCCATGAAAAAGTTTCCTCAAAAATCTGTCGTTCGGAGTCGCTTTAAAATGTAAGTCCCACCACGCGCAAGTAATAAAATTAACACACGCAACCTAATTGGTCTGGGAAGCCTAGGTTGTGGTGCCTGACTGTAGTGCTATAATGACCAATTATGTGTATGTATGTGTACAGGATTAAAATCTCTACTGTGTTCTGTTATTTCCTTAACTCATTTTCTTTAGTTTTCTCTGTAAGCAGTTCCAAAATTGTTATCTTATCATTTGCAAGCTTTGCCGCTTCTTCTGATGATTGGCTTTTTATCTTTTACAACAACTCTCAAAATACTGATACAGATTGAGTAAAAAAAAAAACAAATCAACAAGATTTCTTATGAGTAAACAAAAACGACTGTTATTTACCCTACAACAATACTAAGACATAATAATAAATGTAAAAGATACTAAAAAAAAATTTCTAAGAAGATACTAAAAAAAATTCCAAATCATTTTAACTGCCACAAGAGGGGATGGAAAACCAGCGGATACTGGTCATGATGTTTAGCCTGGGTTAAGACTGTTTATTGAAAGACAAATTTAACACACCTACTTATGCCTTAACCTACAGATGTCTTGACCAAAATTATGCATCTGAAACGGTCAATAAAAACCATTTTAATAGAAATGAAGAGTGGCCAATAGAAAATATTACATTTGTTGCAACAATCTGTGCAAAAGATGTATGCCACACATTGATTTTGCCGCAAAATCTTATAATCTTTGTTTTTCTTTTATGCCATTAGTTTAGTTGCCGCAATAAATTATGTTTGTTGGTCATTTTATGTTTTTCTTTTCTTTTTTTTATTTTTTTTTTTTATTTTTTTAATGATATTTTAACCATTATTTGATTGTGGCATAAGCTAAACAAAAACAAAGCAAGAAGAAAAGACCGCTCAAAGTCATGTTAACGGTGACTTCTTTTTCTCTTAAAAGTCTTTGTTTTATTTGTTGTTGTTCTCTCTCTCTCTATCTGTACAGCTTTTTGGGTGAAGGTGGATATCGAATGACAGGAACATCGAAACAAAATACAACGAAAAATGATTCACAATCAAACGTTACTGGGTCAATACAAACAGTTGATGGATTTTCCTTGTAGCAGCATGTTGTTCTACCAGTTTGACTTGTGACAAAATTTTCAGGAAAACAAAAATTAGAAAAATCCAAACATTGAAAAAGAAATCAAACAATAGAAATTGATTGTTAGTTTTGAGAGAAAAATATAAAAAAACAATACAATACAATACAATAACAATAACAATAAAAAACAAGGCTTTGTTGAAAGCAAAAATAGGTCTACGGATGTATCAACATTTGTTGACATCATTTTAAATGCTTTGCAAGTGTCCTTTGTTTGAAAAAACTACTAAAGCTGATTCCCTTTTTCAGGTCTTCCCACAGGAACTTCCGAACATTGAAAGTGACTGACGGCCAAATTAAATGTCACCAAGTACCGTGATAATAAATGTAGTTGCCATACTCTAGTAGTAGTAGTAGTAGTAGTAGTTGTAGCAGTAGTAGTAGTAGTAGTAGTAGTTGTAGTAGTAGTAGTAGTAGTAGTAGTAGGTATTGTATAGTGTAGTAGTAGTAGTAGAGTAGTAGTAGTAGTAGATAGTAGTAGTAGTAGTATAGTAGTAGTATAGTAATATAGTAAAGTAGTAGTAGTAGTAGTAGTAGTAGTAATAGTAGTAAGTAGTTAGTAGTAGTAGTAGTAGTAGTAATAGTAGTAGTAGTAAGTAGTAGTAAGTAGTAGTATAGTAGTAGTAGTAGTAGTAATAGTGTGAGCAGTAGTAGTAGTAGTAGTAGTAGTAGTAGTAATAGCAGTAGTAGTAGTAGTAGTAGTAGTAGCAGTAGTAGTAGTAAGCGTAGTAGCAGTAGTAGTAGTAGTAGTAGTAGTAGTAGTAGTAGTAGTAGTAGTAGTAGTATAATGGTTGTAAAGGTTTTGTTTTTAAGGCCAACACTCAAGACATAACTTCCATTTATGCAGTTCATAGCGTTGGCATAACAAGAAGGTAGTTATAGGAGAAATGATAGAGGGGTAGTGCGCTACCAGCGTAAAGCCTTCATAGCATAAATTTTCATCGGGAACTGCCTTGTAATAATTCTCATTTTCTTTTTTATTGCTGATTAGTTATATAATGTCAACAATTAGAAGACTATCACAAAACACCCAGGGTCTTTGAAGGGAATCGAACCTACGGCCACAGTGCTTGAAATTTAGGACACTACCAACTAGACAGCGGGTGCAACCCAATGTTGTTCTTGTATGTGATAGAAATATTCAAGCCTCCAACCTCCATAGAATGACGATTCATACCCATACTGGAATAAAACAACGTGTTTGGACTCAATTCTATTGGAAAAGAATGATAGTAACATGGAGTCTTTTTGACAAGGATTTATACGGATTATAGTGGGTTTTGTCTACTCCTGCACATAATCGCAAATGTGCACGTAAACTACAAGATTTGAAAATTTTATTGGTTAATCGAACACAACCGACACCCACGAAATCAATCAGTGTGGAGAAACTCAAAAGTGTCCAAAATGAACCAGGTTTATAATATTCAACGAATGTGTAGTCATCGTAGTCTAGTTGGTTTATTAGACGAAAGGCCATGGTCCAAGCCCCAGGTCAGACATCTCGGACACTAGGTTGTAATCCTGACTAAAGGATTGTAATAACCAATTATCTGTGTATGTGAGAAATCTACTCTGTTGTAGATTATCATCGAATACAGTCACACAAGTATTTCTAAAGAAACTTATCATGGAATCTGGAGACAAAACGGCTACACTATCGGCAGGTAAACCTGTAATATAACGGGAAGCCTATTGTCAAAACTAAATAAGACGACAGCTGAAGAAAACTCCGTGCTCACCGAACTAGAACAGTATGAGCTTAGATGAAAGGCACATGAATTATAGCAGAAAACAAAAGAAAACTGAATCCTCCTCTGTGTTATTGCAGACACAAACCTGTCTAAAATATACAACAATTAACATCACCTCCTTTACCTTGTTTGTTTGTATTTATTTTTTCTATTCCTTATTTTACCTTAAATATTAAGTAAAATCAAGTTTTTAAACATCAATAGAGTAGTACCGCTTACCACTTTTTCCTATTTAAGCCATTTAATGTCCTTTAGTTTTCATCAGCAGACCATAAATTACCCAAAAACAGAGAAAATATCAAAATAAAATGAAAAGAAACAGAAAAATTAAACGAAAAAACGTTTTTCTTTGGCAAAACGAACCATTTTAGTTTCCAGTGTTTTGTTTTCCAGGTCTTATCAAGACACACAGGCCAAAAAGCACACAGGCCAACAACAATAGTAAATAATTCACTTGTTGTCGGAGTGGCGTTGGTGATGTACATAGCTGCTGCTGTATGGCAGCTCTTCACATGGTGCAAGTAAGTTTTTCTACTCGTATTTAAAGGCAGATATCATGTGTTAAAAATCAAACCCATCATTATGCTCTGATCGCCAAGCGACTATCATTGACTGCCATTACTATGACTGGCAACTGCCACCACCACCACCATCACTGCCGCCAATGGCCAACATTTAAAAAGAATCCTCTTCTGTTTTTGGAGTTCATTGGTACACTTACCATTTATAACGTTAGACATTGTAAAACATTTTATTGCCTTTAGTTTTGGCGCATGCGCCATTTTCATCTGGCTTTGCTAGTTGCGATTCAAGTCTGTTGCGATTAAACCGCTGTTTGAAGGAGAGAGAACTAAAATTTCAATTTGGTTAACGAAAATCCTACATTGTAGAGTGAAATGTTGAAAAACCACTGTCTTTAGAATAGATAAACGTATTGACAGTTAAAAAATATTTAATATGCCACTCCACTGCACCAAACCTATCGTTAAAAACTCAAATGATTGCTATCAACAATGATTGTTTCTTCTCTTAAAACGAAGTTCTCTTCCATGCTTCATCAGGCGTGTATGCAATCAATGATGAGGTTGTATTCGAACTTTACGTTACGTTTTTTATTTTAAAACGTAAACGTTGTAGGATATGTAAGCATCAGATGCCAATAAAGGAAAAAATCGATCAAATTATTTAAGCACAAGGAAAATACAATGATTTTTATGGCTGCAAACTAAAACGTTTAAAATAAATTCAAAAATTGCCAACAACTTTAACAAATAAGATGTGCGTTCAAGTATTGGATTGTATAGGTACATAGGTAGGTAGGTAGAGGTAGGTATAGTAGGTTATGATGACAAGTTTTTCTTTTGATTTTTTTTCTCTCGCTTAAAGTACAAATTTATTGCTGCTGCATTTTGGCAAACACCGTAATTTACAGCCTTTCATCAATGCAATCCGATTTTTCAATGCATGCGTAAACCAGTGCTTATTAATGGTCAATACCAGTTCATGATTGAAAAAGCGTGGCTTTAAAAAAAATTTCTTTGAATGTTATCGTCTTCTGTGCTAATTTTTACAATCAAAAGATTTATAGTCGGATTGTTGCGAACGACATAAAAACTTACTAGTCTACGAAGATCAAATATTGTTTAAGTTATAGCATGAGCATTAACCACTTCAAACTGCAACCGATATGTGCAAGTAAAAGGGTGCCTCAATAAAAATGCAGTTTTTTTTATGGTATTGTTGTTGTAATTTTTTTTTTTTTGTAAAGAAGACATGTTCCGTTTAAGTATGACATAAAATATATATCAAATGGTCTTCAGCGCTCTTTGCATAACATTTTTTGTAATTTCTTCACAGAGGTGTAGCTGTAATTAACCGATGACGCATTGAATTCTTGGGCTTGAGCTTAAGAATTATTTCTGATTTTCTCGCACAACCACTACATAAACCCTAAAAAATATATTACGATGTCAAATCGCATGATCAGAGTTTCTTTAAATAATCGTTGCTGCAATAAATCGATTGCTGCTACTCGGTGTGACAAGTGACGTCATCTTGCTAAAACCGCATGTCGTCAAGATCACGGAGGCCATAGGAAATCCACTCCTAAATCAAATGTCATTCATTGTCAGTGCAATTTCGGATTAATCTACAAGTCGGACTGAAGGCACCCTAGTCTAGTAAGTAGTGTCTTGGTTTATTTGACGTGAGGCCGAGTTTCAATCTCCAGGTCAGATTTCTGTGGAAAACTTTGAGAGCAAATAAAAAAGTTCATGAAAAAGTTTTTTCAAAAATATGTCGTTCAGAATCGTCTTTAAAATGTAGATCCCGCCGTTCTTGTATCAAATTAGCGCACACAGCATAAGTGTGGTGAGGAGCTAGATCGTAATCCTGTCTTATGGATTGTAATGACCAATTATATTTGTATGTATGTATATTCCGATCACACCGGATTTATAAAGGATTGCATGAGGATTTATTGTGCTTCGAATTCAGCAATTTTCATTGTAAACCATTCAGACTCAACAAGTATGTTCCATTGAACGAATTAATGGCGCTATCCAGGATTTACTAGTTTGAGCGCATCACTCTGGCTGATTTTTATACATACATACATACATACATATATGAATGGTCATTGCAACACCTCAGCCAGGATTACAACCTAGTTGCTCAAACCACTTATTTTGTGGATGTTAATTTTACACATGAGTGGCGGGACTTACAGTTTAAAGTCGATTTTGAACGACTGATTTCTTGAGAAACTTTTTCGTGGCAATGTCCTTTACCCCCAGAGTTTTTGCCGAAGGATTTCTAAGAGGAAGTCACCGAAGAAACATTTCGTTTTGTTGGAGATGTCTGACCTGGTGTTTGAATCGAGGCCGCTTGTCTAATAAGCTACAACACTACCTATTACCTACCTACGGTGACTTCTTTTGGAGATATGAAGGAGTAATGTTTTGTGGAATTTGAAGTTATTGCGAAGAGTGCCCAATTGATGTTTTGGGGTTCTCGGCGACACTTTACGGTATCGCCGTTTTCAAGATCTCGACTTGTAAGGACTTGCGCACTGGGTTCCTACTGTTCACCAACTTTTTCTTTAAAATTTATGAAAGTATTAATCTAAACAAAGTATCGTAAGTTAGTATATTAAAATATTAAACTTTTTGAGCCTCTTAAACTGGATACAATGAAATTAAAACCTTGTATCAATTCAGGATTCAAGAGCAAATCATCAGCAAAACAATTATTTTTGACCAACAAATAAAATGTTTATCGTGTTATGTTGAACTTAAACGCCCACCCAAAATCATTGAAAATTATTTTCCTTTTTTTTTTTTTTTGTTGTTGGTGTTGTTTTGTTTGAGAGTGGATTGAACAAATATGGTAAATTTTGTACATTTCGTTTGTACTTCATTTATCAGCATTGACAACTGCCTTTTGCGTTAATCTTATAAATATTGATTAAATTGAAATGAATTGAAAAGAAGAATAGAAAAACAAAAAAAAAACACACACACAAAATTTGCACTCACTTGGCTCATGTAGCCATTTCTCTACCATTGTCCACCGATAATAATAATTCATATTCATGCATACCTTTCAACCAAACAGACAGACAGACATTCAGACAGACAGACCGACAGACATTCGCATACCAAAGACCACCAGCAATAAAGATGAAAGAAACCAAAAAAAAAAAAAAAAGGAAAGAAAGAAAGAAATCTTGTAACAAACGTCCGCCTACTGCCATACAATACTACTGTGTGTACATACTCCTATATAAGAGTAACTGGAGAAATGTAAACGAAGAAATATGCATGAATAAATAAACGGGCAAAGCCTTCAAGAGGCATAAATTTCAAATTTCGAGGATTTTCGAAAAACACCCAAAAGTAATACATCTCTCGACAACTACGCATTTGGCAATACATTTTTACATATTTTTTTCCTCCTCTCTCTCACTCTCTCTCTCTCTCTCTCTCTTTATTTTTCCATTTTCTACATTTTTTTTATTTCCAAAGAAAAAAAATTCAATTAAAGCGTACAACATGTTTGAAATATGGCCAGCAATTGTATTGTATTGTATTCCAAATGACAAGGTCTAAATATTTTCTTTAGACAAGTTGTAACAGAAACTTAAATTTCCTTTTTTTGTTGTTGTTGTTGTTGTTGTTGTTGTGGCCAATAATAACAGGTGCCTTCTATTCTTCGCTATTTTGGTTATAAGTTTTTAATTGAATTGGTGAAATTTTTGCGAATTGGTTTTAATCATGAAATAAAAGTGTGACATTTTCTTTCATTTTTAATATTCCTTGTTAAATTAACACCTGAAAAGAGTGCAACATATTTTGGGGGCATAAATACATGCATTTTATGCTACAAAACTACTAAATTAGCAGTGAACTGTTTTTGAAACATAGAGAACACAGTTAAGTGGTTTTACAGCAGTTTTACAACAGTTCCACAAAAGGTTTCTTGATCAACTTTAAGCGATAGTTGAAGCCTTTGTTTGCAGACCACACCGTGAGACACACTCCGCGTAATAAGTTTAATTTCATACTCAGCTGACCATGCACACACCCTATCATTTTGCTTGTTGTACTTTTCAACGGTGAATAAAATTTTGCCATGCAAGTTATTAGTGTGCTTCTATCCTAAATCTCTCTCTTTTTTTTTATTGTAAGCAGTAGTGACTATCATCAAAGTATCAAAATCCAAGACTTCCTTTCATAAAAACAACTTTTGAACTTTTTTATGCAAGACATTCATCATTTGTGCCGTAAATTTGTGTTTACGGAACAGTTTTTTCCTTCTGTAGTCGCCGTGGTCTAGTAAGTAGTGTGTTCGCTTATTAGACGTGAGAGCAAAGTTCAAATCCCAGATCAGTAGGGTTCAAACCCCAGAACGAAATCTAAAAAAATATTCTTTCGGTCGGTAACTTACCCTCACTAGATTTCTGACAAAAACCTTGAGTGTAAATAAAATTGTCATTGCCGCTTAGGTCCAGCCACTAATTGTTAAAATTAACACACACAACATTTGGGGCGTGAGAAGCTAGGTCGTAATCCTCCCTAAATCATAACAGTTTTCTGTGAATTTTTATTTGCTCAGCTTTGATGAGTTGCCGCATTAACGGTTCAATCTTTAACATTTTCATTTTGTTTTAACAGGACTGGTAAGTGAATATCCATGTAATCCCTAGCGGCTTGATTGTTTTGAAAATATCACTTTCTCTCATATCACACTTAAACAGCTCTATAACAGCGATGCGTTTGTAATTCTTTAACCATTCCATGAGATGAAAACTGAAACGCTGTTCCCTTCAATTTCCGTTTTGTGAAATTTTCGCTAGGAAAAGTAGATTTTTATGGCAACTCGATATACATTCACCACAGTCGATGCAATGACTAGTTACCAGAGGCTGGCTTATGGGTTTCGTTGTACTGCACTAATAGATGTTCGACTGCATAGTAAGAAGAAAATAAGTTTCATTCGAAAAGATAATCGTAACGTTGAAGAATATTGAAATTCTATTGCATTTTCGGTTCAAGTAAACAAAAACAGAACAAATCAATTTCAATTACTTCACCATTACTTGAAATTACCTTTTTGACATTTCAAAACTGTCAAGTGTTGGTCTTCAAGAATGTCTAAACTCCATTATTATAACAGATAAAGTTGGGTTTAATAAAAGCAACTTTAGCTAAAGTGAACTTTAAAGTGAACTTTAACTTCTTTTTTTTAGTACAATTTACTTGTAAAATAAAGTTAACATTACCAAAATTATGGCACAAAAACAAAACAGTTGAGTTTGTTCCATTATTTGATATGTGGCCGGACAGCTTTATGTTTATTAATATTGTTTACATATGAAGTTGCCATATTAATGATCATATATTGTATACATATGTGGCAAGTTCAAACATAAAGTTAACTTTATAAGGTACAAGTTACTTTATAAGGTACAAGATACCTTATTGTGTTGTTATAACAATGAAAAACAAATTATCTGCCCGTTAGAAAGTGCCTTCAGTTAAAGGCAAGTAGTTATTAGGGAGATTATTACGGTTCTAGGAGGTTGACTTATTATAAATTACAGATCCATTCTGTTCTAAAATAGTGAACATTTCACCTCTATCAATCATTTTTATACTATGGATGTGGAGAAGAACGATGAAGGCCTACATAATGCAACCATTATTGAGATTATAAAACGCCTAGCTTGTGTCTTTGACTATCTACGTAGGTGACCCTTGTATCAACCAGAGCGAACTGTTCACAGATGTGAAATTAAGAAAATTAATGACAAAGTAATTGGCCAGTTTCTAATATCATCGAGATTATAAAATGCCTAGCTTGTGCCTTTGGCTACCTACATAGCTGACCCCTGTATCAACCAGAGCGAACTGGTCATAGATGTGAAGAAATGAAGAAAATTAATGACAAAGTAATTGGCCAGTATCTAATGGAATTTTTAAAATTAAAAACAAAACTTAACTGAATGAACTGAACTTCATTTGGAACTCCTTAACATTTGTTTGCCTTCAAATGCTTAGATTCTATTTTCTTTAAAATATTTTTCCTCACGTACTATTTCACGTACTATTATTTACTTCTACATTAAATGCAATCTATATTTTAAGGTACTTATTTTAATGTCTTGTTTCTTCTTTGTTTCTTATTTCTATTGCAAAAGCCACAGCACACAGCACACACCACACAGTTAGACATCATCAGATGCAGAGAGGGAATCAGCCTTTAAAACAGTCATTCGATGTTTAAATAGAAAAAGGAAGAATAACGAGAATGAAAATGGAAATGAAAAGCTCAATGGTAGTCAGGACCAAAGAAAGCGCCAACTATTTAACATTAAATTATAGAATTTAAAATTTATTATGACCACAAACGTATATAATTTTAAAGTTACAAATGCTGGTCAAGGTATAAAGGAACACCAATGCCAACACTATCAATACCAACACGGCTGCCACAACAAACTACAGCAGGCAGCAACGTGGACTTGTAATCTGTGGCACCTTGAATGCCACCGCAGACAAAGTAACACACTTCGAAGCACTTGTTTTGTGTTTTTCTTCTCAGCCTATGCCCAGCCGCTGGATTCGAAAAGCTGTAATGAATGGATGGCGCAAAAAAAAATGATTTTTTTTTATCATTTTGGAATTGCTAATAAATGAAGTGAATTTCATTAAATCGGTATTGCTATCCTGCTATGCCATCGAGTGGTATTGGTACTTATATGCACTGGTACTTGTGGTAAGAACTGAAATTAATTTCTTTGTGAATTGTGAATGCCTAGTGCAATGGCAATTGGTGTATATGTTTAGTACGATGCCTCAGGGTTATTTATTTATTTTATTGACAATTCCATAACAATTTGTCCTTCTAAATAATTGCTGTAATCAATTACAACGAATGAGATTGTATGTCATTTATTGTTATTGTTATTGGGTCTAGCAAACGGAACCCTTACACTTCGGCAAAGGGAGATAATTTTAAGGCAGAGACATCTTTCTGCATCATTCTTAGATGTTATTAACACTGCCTAGTTTTTCTAAAGCAATTATCATAAATTAATTCTGAATTTTTATATATGTTTTGTTAAATTAAAACAGCACTTTCATCAGAACTACTTACATTAGCTTATTTTATGAATTCATCAACAAGCCAGTTGTTATGAATAGAATCCCATTACAGGGATACAAACTAAATTCAGAATTAGCTGAAGGCTTTAATGACGCCGAATTAATCTCTTTTTTAATTTTAAATTCATGAGACTATCTTTCACCTCTTGATCAGTGCCCAGCTTTTGTCATAATGAAAGGGATTTTTCTGGCCTCTAACTCTCTGGCATTGCTGACTGAGCTCTTTAATACGACGACTTCTGCAACAACAAAATTTGTTTGAGACTCTGGATGATTTTCTCTAGGGAATGGGTGACCCCCTGTCAAAATTAAATGTGTTATCACAATGGGTTTTAATGCTGGCCTAAAATGTACCTCTTCCTTCAGGAAGGTCCGCCACCTAACCTAACATAACTTAACTTTGAATTCTGAATTCCATTCCAATAGTCATACTTACTTACTTAATTGTTCCGTACAATCCAGTCAGAATTACCAGTTATGTGCGTTTCAGACCGTGAAAAAAATATATCTGCGGTGACATTCCCTCAGCAGATTTCTGGCAAAAACTCTGGGAGTAAATAAATCTCCCATCAAAAGGTTTCTCAAAAATCTATTGTTCGGAATCGAGTTCAAACTGTACGTCTAACACACACATAGATGAGTTGTATGCCGACATGGATACTCTAGCAAGCGAATTTGCAACAAAGGAATTTCAAAACAATAAATGAAGGATCAGTTTGAAGAGAATCTCACGACACTTGGCATAGGATAAGCACGAGACTTAAGCTCATGGAATTCCATCTTAAGACTCAAATTTTGGGATTGTGAAAAATCCCTTTCTAAGGAGAAGACGAAACACAACTATGATCTCTTTTCTCTCTGAAATTCTAGCAGCATTCGAAAGACTTCCCGGGG
This sequence comes from Sarcophaga bullata, assembly GCA_005959815.1. Taxonomy (NCBI): domain Eukaryota; kingdom Metazoa; phylum Arthropoda; class Insecta; order Diptera; family Sarcophagidae; genus Sarcophaga; species Sarcophaga bullata. Next base: position 31,882 of record QOCX01000764.1, read on the forward strand.
TGGTTTATCAATCTTCAAAATCCATCTTTCACAAACCATAAAACATAATTGGTCCTAACAACCCTTGAGTCAGTTATACCACCTAGCTTCTCACATCAACCGCGTTGTGTGTTGTAATTTTTATACATGAGGGGCGAGACCGAGAGTTTAAGTTCGACTCCGAAGGATAGATTTTTGAGAAACTTTTTCATGGCAATTTTATTTAATCGCGGAGTTTTTGCCAGAAATCTGCTGAAAAGAAATCGCCAAAGAAATATTTGTTTTCATATTTCGTTTTGTTGGAGGTATTTTATCCGGGGTTTGAACCGAACCTCATGTCTAATAAGCCAACACACTACCTACTAGACTACGATGACAATACAATAGAGTGTACCATCTATCGGTTTAAATTTTAACCATAGGATATTTTCAATCTGATAATACTTATGTGAATCGATTTATTTGTTTTCATATTTCGTTTTGTTGGAGGTATTTTATCTGGGGTTTGAACCGAACCTCATGTCTAATAAGCCAACACACTACCTACTAGACTACGATGACAATACAGTAGAGTGTACCATCTATCGCTTTAAATTTGAACCATAGGATATTTTCAATCTGATAATACTTATGTGAATCGATTTATGTTTGAGCAACGTTGGCCCATTTTTTTTTAAAGGGGACGGCGCAACCATTACGGTCAACGGAGCCACCTATCGCACTATGATAACCGATTTTTTGTACCCGCTCTTCATGGTATTGATGTGAACGATATTTGGTTTCCACAAAATGTTGCAGCTTGCCACACATCTCATGCCACAATCGATTTATTGCATCAAACGTCTGATGGCCGTTTAATGAGCCGAGACGGCGATGTTCCTTAACCGCCAAGAAGCTGCTATTTGCCACTGTTGAACTACTTTCTGTGGGACGCCGTTAAAGAAAAGTTTCATGCCGATAAACCAGAGGCAATTGAGCATTTGTAGTACAACATTCGTGATGACAAAAAGTATACGAAAATGTGTCCGATGGAATGAGGTACTGTGAGGCAAGCTGAGGCAGACGAATGAAATGATATTCCATTTCTTATCGGAACAATTGTACTTTACAACAACAACAAAAATTTACAAAATTACAGAAACTTTTAAATTTAAACTTTCAAATTATCCACCCTATACTATAAATGTTATCTGGTGTACAACGATGGGAACTTATGCATATACCCAATACACAGAAGAAAAAGAACAAAACAAAGGTTTTGTTTTTTTTTTTACATATTATAACGGTTAACGTTTTTAAAAGACGTATGGAATATGGCAATGATTCCTTAGAATTATTGAATAGAAAAGACAAATAAAACGTAAAAGTTCTAAAGAAATACAGTAATGGATGGCCATAACGCTTAAATCATCATTTCTAATGCCAAACACATTTCAAAAATATTTCCAACATAACTGAGCAAATGCATATCAAAGGAAATCCGTCACTATACCTGGTTAGATAATCAACAAATACACTTTAAACGTTAAAGAACAGCCCATCATATTGCATAATATTTTCATTATTAAGACTTTTATTATGCGATAACAAGAGACGACTAGAGATGAGCTGGCACAAAGAAAGTAAAAAATTTTTCTTAAGCAATGATTGAGAAAATGCAAGGGAATCTGGCATAGTGAATGCAAGTGATGTAAAGAGAAGTGAAGTGAGGTGCAGAGAAAAAGAATCTCTTGAATTATTGATAAGTTAATATGCAACAGAGATGACCCAAATAATTTGTTATGAGCTTAGGCCAAACCATAACAAAAAAAAAAGAAAATAAACGAAGTATTAACAGAACAAATTGCTGCTTTTGAAAGACTAGAATAGAACAGCAACACAGCAAAGAAAGAAAAAAACTCTAGAATAACTATGTAACATGATAAACGACACGCGAACGTGTTTAAAACAACAACACACTACACTTGCATACAAAATATAGGCAAAGTGATGGCTAAAATTCGTTTAGAAGTGAGTGCAACAACACAATTTAACACTCCACACTGCAATGGTGGCGTACGTACCGTACGGTGTGTAAAGTATTATGAAAATGTTAATTTTTATTTAGCACGAGATAAACTAGCAAAACACAATATTAAATAAAGAAAGAAAAGAAGAAAAAAAAAAACGAATAATAATAAAAATAAAAATAAAAATAAAACAGAAAAGAAATTATGAAAGAACAATACATAGAGAAAAGTAAGAAATTCTGATTTTCAA